>JAMXBD010002161.1:0-231386 GCA_024138025.1 Combretum micranthum | reverse complement strand
AAAGTTCCACTCTGTTCTATTTCCATTCTTTTTATTTTCTCTCAGATTCTTTTCCTCTCCCTTCCACTTTTCGAAAAGTTGCCAAACAATTGGTAAAAGTCATTTGCCTTTTGTTGGTCAGATAGATGCCTAGCATTCTATGTTACTTGATGCAATTGACAGTTATACATTTCCATCTACAGGAAAAAATCCAACTGCATTGAGTTGGATTCAAAGGCTACAAATTGCAGTGGATGCAGCTCAAGGTTTGCGTTATAAAAGCACAACTATTTAAATTCTTTTGCACAAATATATAGTTTATAGTGTGTAATTGGTCATTTAAGCCAAGAATTTGCAGGATTGGATTATTTACATCATGGATGCAAGCCACCAATCATTCATAGAGATTTGAAGTCTGCTAATATTTTATTGAATGAAAACATGCAAGCTAAAATAGCAGATTTTGGATTATCAAAAGCATTTGGAACTGAAGATGAGCTTTATATTTCTACTCGTCTAGTTGGCACACCAGGATATCTTGATCCCGAGTAAGCTTTAAAACTCATTATAACTTACATTTGACTAAAATTTAGGATCTTTCTCCCAAAGATATAATGCCTTAGCTCTACATCAATATTCTTTGTCATAAATATATGATATACGATGTTTTTTAGAACACTCATGTTATGTGGCCCATCATTATATTGTATTGATTAAACTCCATGATTTGTTGAGTGACAATTGCGGAGGCAATGCAATCGGTTATGCCTAAGCGAGCATTTAATAAAGGGGTAGCAATTTATGTTTCTCACTATATTCATGTCAAATTTATATTATTATAATGCATATATAAATTAAATAGAAATAATAAATAATTAGTTTACATTATAATTGGATTTATTCGGGTTTTTCACATAAAATTTGTACTTCCTATTCATCTTCAATATATTATGGTGTGGAAGTTTCTATTTATAATGTTGATATCTTGTTTGGCCTGGCCTCCTTCTTTTAATGATTGTGAAATTTGTCAAATAGTTAACTATGACATTCTTCTTTTGTAGATTTCAATCTTCGGGACACTTGAATAGGAAAAGTGATGTTTATAGCTTTGGGATTGTACTTTTTGAGCTAATAACAGGCCATTCAGCAATCATTCGAGGTCCAGAGAGGAACAAACACATCCTTCATTGGGTGACTCCTCTCATCGAAAGTGGTGATATAGAGAGCATCATGGATCCACGACTAATGGGTCAATTTAGCATCAATTCAGCATGGAAAATAGTAGACATAGCAATGTCATGTGTACCAGCTACAGCAATTCAAAGGCCTAACATAAATGATGTGCTTCATGAACTAAAGGAATGTTTGGCCATAGGAATTAGATCATCATCAAATTGCAATCAAACAAATACAATCAACCATACATTGGGATCCCACGAGCCTTTCCATATTACCACTTTAGAGCTTGACTTTGATAATACACCTTCAGTACGGTAGTAAATTCATTTGCCCAAAAGAATAAGACCCCTCTTTGTAGTAAAGGAGATTGTACTAGTATGCTTTGTCTATTTTTATTTTCACTATTTTACTTATGGATGGACTTCTTTTCCTTCATAGCACTACTTCTCCTTTGCCATTAAAGTGTACCACTTGTGTAGTATTCATCATAGGCTTAGGCTAGCAAACATAAAGAAACACAAAATGAGCAAGTTTACATCCTTTGCTTTATTTATAAAATAATGAATAAATGCAATCGTTGTACAAATGTCCAATATTCTATCAATTCACACTTTATCTCTAGATAAGTGCACCTATCTACTTATAGCGTTAAGATGAATATAAGATTTATCTATAAAGAAACTTAAAGTAATTACTAGTAATTTTTAAGCTTTTTATTATCTACCATGAATAATTAATATAATAATGTTAATAGTCTTAATAATGTAATTTTCAAATCATACTAGGCCTTGTGAGTTACCACTAAGGTTACCTATATGATTAATAACCCATACTTAATTTAATTATTCCATTATATTAAACTATAGAAATTTTTATTATTCACTGTGATAGTGATCGCTTAGATCCACAATCACTAATCTTAGATCAATTAATGGAACTATCATAATTAGTTGCTTTAGATTGCATTACAATGATTAATTAGTATACACATTAATGGATAAATTACACTAGAAGCTATGAAAGTTTAAGGTTAAGTTCATTTAAGGTATCAAAGTTTTAAGTGGTTAAAAAGAGCAATTAATATTTAATAAAGTAAACAAATGAAGTGTCAACATTTTAAAATGTTTATTTAAGGTATTAATATTTAGATTAATTTTCAATTAAGTTTTCTTAATTTTTGTTAGTGGTCAATTATTGATACCTTATTTGACTCACTTTGCAAAAATTTGATTTTTTTTTTACCACTTAAAAGTTAAAACGTTAATATTTTAAATGAATTTATTCAAAACATTCATTCTTCTTTTTAACCTTTCAAAATATTTGGGAAAAGGAAAAAAAAAGAAAGAAGAAAAAATCTAAGAACCTGGATTTCTAGAAAATAATTTTAGAAATACAAGAGTAGGAATCATGGGTTGGACTCCCGACTCTATATTGGAGGTGGAATCATGACTGCAACTCATGATACCTATGATTTTCAGAAGAACGGTGAGTCTAACTCACGATTCAATCAAGGATCTTAATAACCCCAAAACTCCTCTTTCTCCCATGCTCACGAACATAGACATGCACTCTCACTCTTTTGTCTCTCTACCCTTGAACCCTAACCCTAAAACCTCTCTCCCAAATCAATAAATCACCCCCTTTTTAAAAAAAAAAAAAATTTTATACAACCCATCTCACTTGCTTGATTCCTCTTCCATCTGATCCAAATTTTCTACCATATGTTGCTAAACATTCCATAATCACAAAGTACGTTTCTTGTTATTCATCTTAGACTTTTAGTTTTTTTAATCATTATTTTAGTGTAGTCATGTGGCTTTTGTGTTTATTGTCAGTATGTGGGGTTTACTGTAGTCATTTTGTTTTCATAAATCCAACACTTGTTGTGTATAATGCATATAAAGTGCTCGCTAAAATGCCATAAGTTGAAATTTATGATAGCTTATCAATGGATGTGTTGAATTGTTAGAATTGTTATGATGTCCTAGTTTAATCCTACTGAAAGTGGTGAATTAGACAGTTAAAAGATTATAGATTGAGCTTGTTGTTGTAAAGTTCTTAGTTGGTAGGGAAAAGGTGAAAATAGGAAAGGTTAGATTTGCATTGTTTGCTTATGGAAATATCATTAAATGGAATGATGAGATAATATATGATAGATGCCCTATGTCAGACTTTAGTGTTTCAAGCGACTCAAGCTATGAATAGCTCTTGGCAATTATTTGCACATGGTTAAATGTAAACAGGAGAATGAATCATGATGAGTTGTTTTATAGGCTAGCAATTGATATAGATGTTGTATTATACTTTGCTAAGAGCGATCTTGAGGTGAATCAAATGTTTGCATCTTTTAGAGGGCATAGTGCACTACTAGTGTATGTCAAAATATATGAGAATGGTAATGGAATGGGGATGAGATGCACACTGCACCGAAGAGTAATATAGGAATAGATGCAGGTTTTAGTAGGTCATTAGAAAGTCAAGTACCTGAATCATAAATTTTCCCAACGGAGATACAAGTAGGTCCCATTTAGCCTTGTGCACAAAAATAGAAAAATTCAAAAATAAAAAAAAAATTCTAAAAGGTAGAAAAGTACAATAAAAATCATGAAAATTCAAAAATTAACCAAAAGAATATAAAAATTAGAAAAAAAAAACTTAGGAATTAAGGAAACCCCTCTTTTAGTAAATAGGTTTATATAGAAGTTATAAATAAAAAAATTAAAATTGTAAAAAAAAGAAAATTATTAGAAAAAGGAAAATACAAAAAAAAATAAAGATAATATGAAAAACATGTATATATATATATATATATATGTAACTTTAGGCTTTCTTTACATATAAGTAGTCTATTTGTATTATATTAGACTACACTTAAAAACAATTTTGGACCTGAACCCATTTTTCCTTTCGGCCCGTTTCATGCAAATCAATATTGGACTAGACGGTTTGATTTAACAAAATTATGAATGGGCAAATTAACCAAGAATTAAGATTAGGTCTAAGGAAGCAACTGGGATGGGTCATGTAAAACCAAAACCCGACTTGATTAGATATAAGATGTCCTAGAACCCAACTCGGTCTGATAATGATGAACTTGATTCCAATCCGACCCAACTCGATAATACAAGTGTTGCTTTTTTTATTTTTTAAGTTTACATTGAAAATAAATGTATCAACTTGTTTTTTTAAGATAATTTTCCTTATAATTGCATGATTTTTAATTTTATAGATTACATTTCCCAACTACCATCATTTTCAAAATAATTATAACAAGTTGAAGATACAAGAATTCATCCAAATTGTAAGTTTCCATATTAGGGTACGAAATAATTGAAATTAACATATATATATATATATATATATAACATTCTGACAGCCTTTTAATCATCGTACTTTAAAGCATACAAAAACTAACTGCGTGGATTTTAAAGATAAGTTTCAATGGTAGATATAATATTCTAAATGCTCAACAACTTTATCTCATCAATTTAAAAAATAGTTAAATTCGATCCATGGATGAGCACGACAGCATAGGTGAACTTTTTTTCTTTTTAATTTTATGGAGTATTGTATGTGTGTTTTATGAATTTGTGTATGAAATGCGGCTAAGGTTGAGGAAGGACCGTGTGTGTGTATATGTGTATTACTGTTAATATCTTGATTTTTTTTTATTTTATCGGATCAGGCCGGGTTTTTATCGGGGGAGGGTCGGTCGGGTCGAATACCTTATAACGACCCGCCCGGTTGCAGTTACAAGTTGCAATTGTATGACCTTTATTTCTACCAAAGTCTTTTGTTGTGGGATTTTAAAAATAATAATGCTCTATTAACATAAATTAAGTACATAAAGCACATAAAAAAATTAATATTACCCACTTTATTTAGAATGAATTCAAATGCTATTGTTTGCAATTTTTATTGGACTATTTATAAAGTCATCCTTATTTATAAGTTAGTTATCGAGTTACTTAGAGTATTATGTTAGCATTATAAGTAATTTTCTTTGCCAAACAATTTTTTACTATATTACATAATTTGTTTGCGATAAATTGTTTACAATATTTAAAATTCTTTGGGGGTTCCATATTATTTTAGGAGAAAGAATTGTTTATCCAAACAACTCTGATTAAAGCAATGCCCAAAAATGACTCAACTTATTAATGATTAGGGTTGCTGACAAAGATTCTCATAGCTAAACATTGTTACGGTTCCAGAACATAACCGAACTGAAACCGAAACCATCGGTTTCGAGTCTCAGAATTGAGGAATTGGAATTGAAACCATCTCCTATAGTTCTAGTCCGGTTCCATGGAACTGCCGGTTCCTGGTTCCGGTTTTGAAACTGTAGAACAGTCTTTTTAAAAAAAAAAATAAAAAAAAATTTTAATTTTTAATAAAATAAATGTTAAAGTCAAAAAAATTATTGAATCTAAAAGTATTAAATTATTTAACAAAAATTTTAAAAAATTTCTTTAGAGTGTATATTTATATATATACAAACACCTTCAATATCAATTATAGTTAGTATTATGATATTGTAAAATACTTTAAAAGATAAAAAGAAAATTATAATGAAACAAATAGTCCTACATTATTAAGAAAATGAATTTTGCTTTTAGGAAAAGTTTATATAAACTAATTATGTATGATTTCAAGCTATGTTTATTTATGTTATTGATAAAAACATATTAAATATTGTAAACAAGTAATAAATTTTACTATTTATATGAAATAATTTAAATATTAATAATTATATATTTAATATTATTTTTTACTTTTTATTTTTTTAATGGAATCAGATGAAACTGCCGGTTCCATCGGTTCTAGGCCAAAGAACCGTGAAACCGACGGTTCTATAGCCAATCCTGCAACCGCCTAACCGATCTGGTTCTTTTTGAAACCATCGGTTATGGTTTCGGTTTGATCCCGATTCGAAACCGAACCATGCCTATGTCTACTCAGGGCAAGTTGGTGTATTAGTGATTGGGGTTGCTTCACAAGGATTCTTCTACCAAGCTACGCAGAGTAAAATGCTCTGTATAGGCCAAGCGCAATGCACAAATATAAAATGATATTAGGAGTAATAAAGAAATAGGATATGAAATTAAATAAGTTTTTTCACACATGTTGATTTGTGGTCCCAGCCAAAGTAATTTGTGTACTTCGTTTTGATCGTTGCTGATTCATCTACAGCAACTTGACTTCCTTTTCAAAAATAAAAATGTATATAAATAAAAAAAAACCTTACACCCAAAAACTTGATTTTATGGAGGGTGTGGATAATTACTAGAGGGTAATAATCGTGATATTTGGAATCTGAATTTAATCTATTTTGGCAATTAATTATCATAATATTTCTTTTTTTTTTCTTTTTTGACTATTTCAATGGAACGAGGGATTCCAACCTCATTCAACTCACTTAGTACACCATTAGTAAAACCATCAAGTTGTAAGGTTATAGATTATTACCTAATTTTTTTTCTTTCTTTTTGGCTGAATTACTACCTAAAGTTTAAAAATATTGATTTGACATCTCCAACTTTTCTAATTAACTACCTAAGGTTTGTTATATTTGGCAAAGAGCTAGCATTAAATTTACCAATTTATGCAATTAATTTGCACATTCAAAAATTAATTAGCAATTGATTAGATGTATAAATTTCATTTTCTTAGCCACAGGAGAAAGTGCCAATGCATTGAGCTGGATTACGAGGCTACGAATTGCGGTGGATATAGCAGAAGGTACATCTTTTTGTGTGAACATGACAAGCTTTTCAGTGTTGTACCAGAATTAATTTTACTTTAGTATGGTTGATTATATGAACCATGTATCTGCAGGATTGAGTTACTTACACCATGGTTGCAAGCCCCCAATCATTCGTAGGGATTTGAAGTCTACTAATATCTTATTAAATGAAAATATGCAAGCTAAAATAGCAGACTTTAGATTGTCAAGAGCATTTGGAACTGAAAAAGAATCTCATATTTCTACTTGTCCTGCCGGCACACCAGGATATCTTGATCCCGAGTAAGATTCAAATGTGTTTAATGCTTTAGATCTTTCTCTTAATGAATGGAACATGTTAGCTTTACATCGACCCTTTTAATTTTTAATATATTGTATATGATATGAGCTTGGCAATACATGTTGATGAGTCATGCTTCAAATTACAAGGAGATAATGAATAACTAGATGTTACTGTCATATTGATTTTTATTCATCCTTATCAGTTTCGTTTTGGGTTTCTTTGGTCCTGTTCCCAATCGTGTCTAGAAAAAGTGATTTTATGGCTTTGCAATTATAGTATTCGAGCTAATGACAAGTCGTTGGGCGATTCTTGAAGGCCCCAATGGAAACACACACATTCTTGACTGGGGGTGTCCTTTCATCAATGGAGGGGATATAGAAAGCATCATGGACCCAAGATTGAAGGGCCAATTCAAGAGTAGTTCAGCATGGAAGGCTGGAGACGGCTATGTCATGTGTACCACCTATAGCAGTTCAAAGATCAGATATAACTCATGTGCTTCAAGAACTAAAGGAATGTCTCAATGTGGAAGTATCAAGATCCAGTTGGTCCTTCAGGACGACATCTCTAGCGCTCGACTTTCATAATGGACCATGGGCACGCTAGAAATTTCATTTGCTCAAAAGAATATGAGTTACTATTTTTTTTTTTTCTGTTGTTATTTCTAGTATTTTACTTTCAGATTTTCTTAAAAAGGTTTTTATTATAAAAAAAACCCAATCGTATTTTCCATTTTTTTTTCCATTTTATTTAATGCCCATGAAGGGTACACTTATGTTGGGCCAAAGTTTGCGTTAACTAATCCTCACGTACGTAACTATGATAAAAAAAAAATTAAGCATTATTCTCCTCTCTCTCTCTCTCTCTCTCTCTCTCTCTCTCTCTCTCTCTCTCTCTCTCTCTCTCTCTCTCTCTCTCTCTCTCTCTCATTGAAATATTGAGAATTTTTCTTTTCGTTTTTGCACACAAATTTATCCATGCTTTTCTTAGAGTGATTTTTCCCCTTTCACCACGTGTTATTTCCGGAAAAATTGTTGCAACATGTCCCATCCAAATATACCCTAAGATCACAATGCCCATGATTAATCTGTGTTTACAATATTATGCATTACATGGATTCATCTATTTTAATACACATAAGATAAGGGTATGAATATGTTTGGTTTGATATATAGTCAAATCCAAATAAAGCCCTAATTCACGGGTCTTTTTTATTCAAATCTAAACAAAACCATTAAGTAATAGATTGGTTCAGATTAGAAAATTTTCAAATAATTTAATAACCGTTGGTTTGATTTAATTTGTAAATTAAATCAAAATTCTAATAAAATTTTTATTTATTCTATTTTTTTATTTTTATTAATATTCAAATATTTAAATTACTTGACAAAGCTTATATTGCAAATCACAACCAAATATTTTATAAATCCATCATACTCACAATCCACAATCCTCTATAAAATTGCCAAATGACAATCAACTAACCATCAATAAAATACATTTACTAACTAATACATAGCATGTGATAATTTATAAACAAATGTATATTTACAAGTAATTATGTTTTTTTTTGAACGATTTGGTTCGGTTTTTATGGATTTGCTTGATTTCTCTCTTCAAACTAACCACAAATTTACAGATTAATTCGGATTAGGAATTTTCTAAACTTAATTGTTTTAAAAAACCATATCTTCATTTTGATTTTATTCAATTATAGATTGGATTAGTTTGGTTGGTTTTTTTCTCACCTCTACCATTTAGGAGATAAGCAGTTATGTAAGACATAACAAGAGATGCCACGAAATAATTAAGGTCTAATATAAAACTGACATAGCAAAATAATTAGAGTTTGATATTACGATTAATTGATTCTCAAAATACCTAAAAAGCGATTCTCAATTATCTATTGATTCTGCGAATATCTAGATAATTGATATCCAATATTAAAAAAAATGTGGTGATTTAAAGATTTTTGGAAAAAATAGAGCAAGACGGCTCAAATATGCATTTCTAATAATAACTAATAGTTCTTTCACCCTAGAGTATACAAATATAAGTAGGCTCAAAAGCTGCCTAAAATAAAATGCCACAAATGACAAAAAAACAAAGGTGTCTATAAGAAATTATAACGAAACTAAAACCTGCAAAAAATATAAAAATTCTCCATTTGAGGATCTAAAAAAAATAATTTACCTTAAAATTGAGGTAACTCATCTCAAAAGGTAATGACTTCTTCATGTTGGCGCGTTTCCTTCAAAAATATTGGATCTTTTGTTATTTAAATTGTGTATCACCATCGTTTGTAGTGATTTATCATTCAATGAATGATTGATCCAACTCGAATATTAGGTTTGTAAGATAAAAAAACTGACATCGACTTGTTTTGTCTCATTTTTCTAGGTAATGATTCGCCACTAGTTCCACCTCATCAACAAATAATGTGTGTCCAAAATTAATTTTTAGATATCTCAATACAACAACCTTTATTGAGCTTATTTGGTCCAACCATCTAGGCTAAGTGATGTAGTAAAGGTAATATCACTAAGCTATTGGGACAAGCAAGAATTGAGCAAACGAACGAGCTAATTTTGTCACTGTACTGGTGGCTTACACCAGTGTCCTTCTTCCTATGCTGGTAACGTTGACCACCTATGCTGGCAGCTTTTGACTGGATTATGTTAGGAATCAATTAATTTATTTTATTTTTGCTCCTTAGGGTTGCGAACTAATATTGATATTAGGTTTGGTTTTCATTGTAAGACAACTTTCGTTATTTTGTTTAATCCACACAGAGAATAGTCTCTTTGAAGTCCAAATTTCGATAGCCTTTTATCGATCTTTAATGCCTTTTTGCCGATATTATTTGTAATAAATGGTTAATTGAAGATTACACTTCCAGCATTCCTTGAATCAATGGATTTGTAATAATCCATTCACTTATACATTGCATCAGTTGGTACTAAAGCCATGTTTGCTCTTTGAGAAGATGACTCCCAAAAGACAAGGCAATTAATGTTGCGTAGTAGTGGATGAAATCTATGGTCATGATGATCTATATTAATGGATCGGATAGATTGTCGATGAATGGGTGGGTGCAATTTTTTAACGCTAATTTAGTGAGATGTTGGATCAACTCACTGAGAAGATGGTTGTGATGATGGGGAATTAGCGTAATGCTAACCTCATGGACAAAAGAAACCCTAATTTGATGCCAGATTTTGATGAGGCAAAGGATGATCTATCTTCAGTGAATAAAGAAGGGTCGTATGCAAAATCACCATGTGGTCATGGTAGGGTTTGTGTTGTGCAAGAGGATCAGAGACGATGGGAGACGGGTATGAGAATCGCAATCCTTGAATTCCGTGGAAGTTTACAACCAAAGCAGTTTTAGATTGGTTGGCCACGGTGGAGGAGGTTCTTGATTTTAAGAATGTCCATGATAGCAAACAAGTGCATTTGGTGGCAACTCAGCTTCGTGATAAAGCCACAGCATGGTGACAGTAGGCGAAGCTGAACCATTATAGGTTGGGTAAACCCAAGATAACGACGTGGGAGAAGATGAAGAAGAACTTGAGATTAGAGTTCCTACCTTATGATTTATAGCGAATCATGTATTAGAGGTTGTAAAACCTAAAGCAAGGCAACTCATTGATTGAGTATACATTTGAATCTTATTAATTGGTCGTTAGGAATGAGATTCATGAGACTGAGGACCAATTAGTAGCTAGAAATATTAGTGGTCTGAGAATGCAAATTTAGGATATGGTGAATTGTGTCTCCATCACACACCAGCGAGTAATGATACCTCAAAAACAGTAGAGGCGACCTAGTAATGGGTTTTTTGGTAGTGGTGTGGCTAGTAGTAATATTGCTGGAGAGGTGGTGGTATGACGAACCATGCTGGGAGCAATAATAGGATTAACGTCGATGGACCTAGTAGTAGCAGTTTGAAATGTTTTAAGTGTGGGGAGCCTAGTCATAGGAAATCTTATTTATGGAGAATGAGGAAACGGGGGAAGAGGATGATGTGTTTGAGACTGAGGAAGATGGAAAACCTATCTTCGATGTAGATTATGAGGAGGAAGAGTTTTTGGAAGGGGATGGAAGAGAGACTTGGTGTGAGGAAGTCATGTATGACTCCCAAAGCAGCTAACAAAAATTGGTTGAGAACAAACATTTTCCAGTCCACCTGTACCATTTTAGGTAAGTTGTGTCGTTTATGATCAATTCAGTTAGCTGTGAGAATACCATCTCCACGAAGGTAGTGTAGAAGCTGGGAGTTCAGATAAAACAACATCCCAAGCCTTATGAATTAGCATAGGTGAAGAAAGGTAGTGAGATGAGTGTCTCCAAATGTACCCTGATTACATTCTCTATTGGCTATAAATATAGGGATTTTATATGGTGTGATGTGGTGACGATGGATGCCTACCACTTGCTGTTAGGAAGGCCATGGCAATTTGATAGAGGCATGAACCATGATGGTAAGGCCAATACATATAGCTTCACTTTTAAGGGTGTTAGAATTGTGCTTGTGCCAATAAAGAAACTGGTAAACTTAAGTCTGTGAGGCAAAGTACCAATGCTAGCATGTTATCTCTGGCTAAGTTTAAGGAGGAGTTATAGGAGTCAAAGGTGGTGTTCACTCTAGTAGGAAAGCAGTTGGTTGGGGATGTGGAGATACCTGATGAAGCAGTTGCCCTTATTAGTGAGTTATGGGATGTGTTTCCTAAGGAGATACCAGATAGGCTACCACCACTCAAGGACATACAACATCAAATTGACCTTGAGCCTAGTGCGTTCCTCCCTAACAGACCACACTACAGGACAAGCTCCATTAAACATGAGGAACTGAGGAGGCAGGTGGAAGGATTGCTAAAGAAGGGGTTTATTTAGGAAAATTTAAGTCTCGTGTTGTCCCTGCATTGTTAACATCTAAAAGGGATGGTTCTTGCAAATGTGTATGGATAGCCGTGCTATCAACAAAATCACAATCAGGTATAGATTCCCTATTCCTTGCTTAGATGATTTACTTGACCAATTGAGTAGTTCGAAGGTGTTTTCGAAGTTAGATTTAAATAGTAGTTATCATCAAATCCGTATCAGACTTGATAATGAGTGGAAAACTGCTTTCAAGACTAGTGAAGGGTTATATGAATCGCTGGTCATGCCATTTAGGCTATTAAATGCCCTCAGTATGTTTATGTGAGTAATGAAGCAGACTCTAAGGCCACTTATTGGTAAGTGTGTTTTCATATATTTTGATGATAGAGTGGTTTATAGTGTTGACCATGATCAACACTAGCAACACCTGCGTGAGGTTTTGAGTATTCTAGGCCGAGAGAAGTTCTATGCAATAGCAAAGAAGTGTGTTTTCATGACTTCCAAAGTACTTTTCTTGGTTATGTAATTTCTAATGTAGGCTTACAAGTTGATCAATCTAAGGTAAAGGCCATTCAATAATGGCCCAAGCCGACCTCTATTACAAAAGTAAGGAGCTTCCATGGCCTTGCATCTTTTTACAGGTCGTTTATTCCTCACTTCAGCAACATTATGGTTCTGTTGATTGACTGCATGAGGAGGGGGAGGAGGAGGGGGGATGAGGAAGGAGGTGGAGGTGGGGGAGGTTTGAATAGTCAGAGGACGCAGAAGAAGCTTTTCAGCTCATCAAGATGTCTGACATCAACCCCTACATTGGTGCTTCCAGACTTCCATCAACCTTCTGAACTTTACTCAGATGCATCCAAAGTGGGAATCAGAGCTGTTTTGAGTTAGAATGGTAGACCAATTGCCTTTTTCGGTGAGAAATTAACTAGGGTAAAATTGAGGTATAGTACTTATGATACCAAGTTCTATGCTGTGGTATAGGCAGTCAAGCACCAACAACATAATCCGTTTCATAGAAAGTTCATCCTGTACACTAACCATGAAGCTTTGAAGCATCTTCATAGTCAAGACAAGGTATCAACCAGACATGCTTCATGGGTTACATATTTGGGGCGTTTCACCTTCGTTGTGAAGCATAAAAGTAGGGTCACAAACAAAGTTGCAGATGCTTTGAGCAAGCAAAGGACTCTCTTGGGTAAAATGTAGTTTAAGGTACTTGGCTTTGACTCTTTTGCTAGTTTATACTATTTTGATCAATTTTTTCCTGTGTTCTAGCCTGTATTAAAGATGGAGGGTAGAACGTAAAGACCTAACATGTACTTTATCAAAACTTCACATGTCAAGTCCCTAACCACACTTAATATATGAAGACATTATGTGTAAGGTTGTCAAAAAAGGAAGGAGTTTATGCTCATTGCTTGCTCAATCTATTAATATACTAAGCTTTTGCGAAACTTAATGCAGAAGCATTAAAGTCGGCCTTCAATGCCAAAACGTTGAAACCGACACGGATTCAGTTATATTTAATGTCAGTTAATATTTGAAACTGACAAGGATGTATTATTAGTCTTTATTTGCATTCATTATCTATCTTTCAGGATTCTGTCTTTTAAATTTCCTTTGTAATGCTATAAATAGTTATTTAGGTTTATTTTTGTAAAGAAGACTCTGAATATTATTGAATTTTGAAACTCTATTTTGAGAGAAATTCTCTGAAAATGCAATTGTCTTAACAGTTGTGTGATTAAGTTCACATATGAAATTGATCGTTGCTATCGGTTTTTGTTTTAAACGCCTTCATGCTACATCAGATTGGTATAAGAGTAAGGTAAGATCTTGCAAGATGTCTTCTGGCAATGATGTTGACGGTAGTCGTACTCATGATGGTATTCATGATGCGGAAGTCTAAGGGGCTAAACAATCTGTAAAGACCCGCTCCTCTAAATCCCAAGATTTAGAGTACCGAATCCCCAACCACATATAACGTTTTCACATTATATGTAAGGTTGTCCTAAAACTAACAGTTTATGAAAATTGTTTGATCAAAATCACTGAACTTTGTAAATAACTTTTAAATAAAACAAGATTGCTAACAAAAGCAATCTATACATACATTTACATCAAATAAACATCGTTTAGTGCCAATACATGACACTACAAAAACAAATTATATGTTCTTTCAAGACATGAGGACCCTAAAGGAGCTTAAGGTCATTACAAAAGAAATTGGCTTCACTAACAAGCCTTCTATACAAAGCTGGTCCTTAGCAAAAAGTCTTCTAAAAGTCCCGGGTCATCGGATCCTATTCATCCCACTCGTCCAGAAATCTTTCGAAATCGGACCCATAGCCCAAGTCATCGTAATACTCGTCTCCATTACCTGCAAAGCAACAAAAGTGAGCCAGAGGCCCAGTACACAATAACCGATGCATAACAAGTCATCCAATTCATGTAATGCACCATAGAACAAGCGGTTATCTTTATTACATTTTTATTCACAAATCAACACGAGGGTATTCAAACCCCGGTCACACTTCGGGAATCCAGGGATCCTGAGTAACAGCAGCTGCTCAGGGGGTTGATATAAGCAGTCCAAATACTTATATCTCCTATATCTATTTCATGAAGATAATAGCTTCATCTAGGGTTTAAAAGCCGTTGCCCGACTCTACTTAAACTCAGTCCATAACATGAGCCCAGTTCACAAGTTCCCATAAACCTTGAACTAAATCATGGTATTTCCTCCTAAGTTTAAGCAAACGTTACACAGATACAATTCCCCCCTATCGGCTACCCACTTAACCAAAAGAATCGCTATTGCATCATAGCGTACCATTTCATCATGGTAAAGTCATTGCATCATGACTTGGTCAAGCTCCTAGCTAACATGTCATTGCATCATGACAGGTTTGCTGCTCCTCGAACCAGATTAAACAGCGTAATAGACATCCAATTCATCCAATTGTTAAATCGAATCAATTTAGGTCAAATTAGAAATGTCTAGTCCTAGCAAACATCAGACAAGTTATTGCGTACCTGAACCCGTTAGTATAGAACTAGGATCTCTCGGTGAAGAACTAACCGAAGAATCCTTAACTGTAACAGAAATGTCACAATAATTAATAAATCAATAATTATAGATTTTATTCTCACGAATATATATACATATTATATCCGTATCACAATTAATAAAGGAAATCCAAATAATCGAATACAAGATCACAAATAAGCATTTAAACATCCTATTATATCCCAAATTGTTTAATAAACACTTAATTGCTCAAATAACAACTTTGGAAAAATTATAGAAAAAGCTCTTAAAATTCAAAAACTCAGGGGATACGCTGGCACTCAACGCCGGCGGCGTTGAGCCGGTGTTCAATGTTCTGAAAATGTACACTGTCAACGCTGGCAGCGTTTAAAGGCGTACGCCGTCAGCCTTTGTACCCTACGCCGGCGGCATTGATTCCAGAAGGCAGCATACAAGTTAGAAGAAAGAACGCCGGCTGACTTCCTAGCGAAAGCCGGCGGCGTTCAGTCGGCTTTAAGAAATTTGGTTCTGTGAACTTTGAACACCGCCTCTACGCCGGCGGCGTAGAGACTCAAATTGCTGGCGTACGTTCTGAAGAACAGACGCTGGCAAATCTTCGGCATATAAGCCGGCGGCGTTGCAAACGGCGTTAGGGAAATCAATTCTGTGGGCTTTCTACACCGCCTCTACGCCGGCGGCGTAGAATCCCCAGATGCCGGCGTACGTTTTAAAAACAAGGTTAAACGAAAATTCAAATCCTCTGTTTTTTTTCCACTTTGTAAAATTACATCTTAAAACACTTCAAAACTTCCCTCAACTACACTTCCACTTCATATACTTACTCCTACATACACTACTCAATTCTAGCAACTCCAAGCATAAATTCAACACAATTAAACATTTCAAACTCCACTACAATCCATTCTAAATTTCTCTATACAAATCCTCTTCACTTACTCCCCACACTTCATAACCATACAACAATGCATGCACAACCTCACACACACATATAACACTTTCTCAACTCATCCCAAGCATGAACAACCATTTGATCAACATTGAAATCAATTCATCCAATAACCCTACAACTACTACAAGAAAGGAAAACAAAACAATGATCACAACTAAATCAATTCAAATACATATATATATATACCTTGTCTTGAGAATAACTTTGATTTTCAAACTTGATATAAACCTTGTCTTAAGCTTGGAAATGGAGATGGAAATGGAGGTGGAAATGGAGGAAGAAGAAGAAGAGAAAAAGAAGAAAGAAAAGGAAAAAAATTCGGATAAAATTTGAGCTGCCCCAAAAAGTAGTCAAATTAGCTTAATTTTGACTTTTTCACATCCCAAATTTACCCCTTAATGCATATATTAACTTAGGTTGCATTTACCTTTAATTTGAGTCTCATTTGGCTTATATTTGAGGCATAAATGCTAACTTAATTACAAGAAACTTAATCAACTAACTTAAGTAAAATTATGGTTGAGTTATTAATCTAACTTAACTTAACAACTTAATGTGCACAAGACAACATTAATAATTTCATTACTCACACATTAATGCATATAAAACAAAATATTAATATCAACATATACACATGCACAATCATATATATTAAACTACTAACAACCTAACCATACTCCTTAAATTCAACATTTTAACATGATTAATTAAACACATGGAATTTGAATAAAATATAAATCTAGGTCATTTCACAATCGGTTCCAAGGGCAGTGGTGGATGCCATGGATTAGAGATTACGACGAGTAGAGTAGCTTGTCGAGACTTTGATCAAGCGGTTTGACGCCATAGGAGTTGATGCTAATAGGGGTAGGATTGATGGTGGGAGATGGCCTAGGGCAAGAGAAGATTATGTTAATCCAATTGATCCACCCATCTGTGCAGATAGGAGAGCGCAAATCTCTGATGATGATTCAGAGGAAGATGAATTAGTGTATGGAAGAAGAGAACCAACTATAAGCGGTGGTTATGGTGGAGGCAAGAACCGAAGAGGCTACCAGGATTACGACGATTACGATCAATCGGATGGTCGAGACTTTCACTTAAAGGAAGATCTCCCTTACTTTAATGGTACATTTAATATTGAAGAGTTTCTTGATTGGTTAGCAGAGGTGGAGAGATTCTTTGATTATAACGATGTTCCGGAGGAACGAAGGGTAAAGATGGTGGCTTGTAGGTTAAAGGGTGGTGCTTCTGCCTGGTAGGAGAGAGTGCAGAGTAGGCGGTTGAGGGAAGGAAGACAACTAGTACGGACATGGATCCGTATGAAGTAGCTATTGAAGGGGGGAGTTTTTGCCTCCTAATTATGAGCAGATATTGTTTTAGCAGTATCAACATTGCCATCAGGGGCCACGAACCATTCATGAATACACGACCAAATTCATGAGATTGGGGAATGTAATGATTTCAGGGAAAGTGAAGGGCAGCAAGTGGCCAAGTATGCAGATTGTTTAAAATTACAAATTAAAGATAAGATTGGTGTGACTGTTTTGAGGAATATGAGTGATAAGATCATATTTTACATAACTTTAACGAGCAATTAGTGATTAATTTGAGTTGAATTTCATATAAATTTCCACAATTGGTACTCGAATTGTTTAGGTTTATGTTAAAGGTCCAAAGTTATCAAAGGAAATCATTACAAGGCAAATTGATTTGAAATTGAAGAATCTCAGGGGATATACCGGTTTTTCTGGATTATATGCCGTCAGCGTATAGCCAGCTTAGAGGATGATCAACATATTAAAGCTTCAACACTGCCTCTACACCGTCAGCGTTCAACTAGCCTTGACATGGAACAGAATCAAGAAATCAAAGGCTAGAAAATCTGATCTTATATGCCGTCGGCCTTTAAGTGGTGTATGTTGAAGATCAAAAGCCAAGAATCAAGCACTGGCTCAATACTGCTAGTGTAGAGAAATTCATAGCTAGCTTCTACAATTTGATTCAATGCCGGCTTTTTGGGAATCAAAGCCGTCGGTGTTGAGACGGCTTAGAGTATCACGACTCCAAAAATAGGGGCTTAGTAGGATTTACCTAAAACTATCATATCACGTATGTACCCATAACTTGAGAGCCATCTTGTATGTCAGAGTGTACAAGACTCTATTTATTTATCAATGTTTATCATATAAATGATATAATATATTACAGGATTTCAACTATGGAATCCAATTTTTCAATGTCTACTAAGATCGTAGAGAATCGGTATCCCCTACCAAATAATGAAAATGGGTTTCAAACTACAACTTACAAATTTCAAAATTTATCTAATTTACATTCTAAGTTTACCATATCCTATATATCTATCTTCAATAGAGTTTGTTGGAGAAGCTCTCTTCACACATTCCTAGCCTAATCTCAGCTAATAATAATATTGCACAAAAACTGTTGGGGGGTGAGCGAACCACGGGCTCAGTGAAATAACCTGACCAAACCACACATCAACCAATAACAAACAAGTATAATTATCAATCATATGTAATGCAACAATCAATCATATGCATATTACAAGCTTGAATGATCTAGAATCCAAAGCAGGATGAAGATTTACACCCTCTCCATTGGGGTTGAAGGACCTCGATACTATGGCCCACCTACCCAGGAGAAACTAAGCATACAAGAAAGCCACAATCCTCATTGTCGATATCTCTTTATACTTTTGGCACTCAATTCCTGTTTTAAGCCGTAGAAACTTCATTAAGTGTTAGTCATTTTACAGCGATACCATGGGCGACGTCCTTCATTTTTCCAATTAGTTCCCATGGAACCGACGGAATAAAGGTAAGCTTGCGTAGAACTAATAGCCTCTTGCCTAGAAAAACCAAGCACTATCAGAGAACCGAAATACTAACACGTAGTAGGTTGCCACTTCTCCAAATGCAGTGTATGCAAATCGTGCAATGCATGTCTGTTTCATTTATAGTACCAGTAGTTGTTAATCCAGTTTAAGGCGATCATACGATTTACAGACAATCATCAACATATTTCATACAATACTTATCATACAAAATGATTATCACTTATATTATGATAATTTGACATTCAATCATACACCACGCATCATGCATTATTCCCAATCCCGCATGCATATCAATTGAATATATATATTATTACAAGTGTAACTATACTACAAGCACAAACAATATGATAAAGTCAAGTAACTCACTTGTGGTTCTCGTTAAGCTATTGTTATAAGCTACCGGAAGTTCGGGATTTGATCTATTTTCCTATGAAAGAAAATAATAGAGATTTATTATTGGATTATTTCTATAAGAGAAGTCTTCCTATAATTTAAAGGTGTTGATCTCTATCGTCGGATATTAGACTAAATCCGTTACTTTAATTATTGCATCGTTAAATAACTTAATTAAATCCTTTTAGATACCTAAATATTCTGTATCGGTGTTTGATATAGTTTTTATTAATTTCTATCTATATTTTTTTTAAGGGGTTTGTCTTTTCTTAAGTTCTACTGCTTTAAATAGAAGATTTTTATTTATTAATTCTTTGCCCGCCAACCTCATCTGTCTCTCAAATTGGTATTTTTATTTATTTAAGGATATGTTCTAGTATCTATATCTTTCAAAAGTTATAAAACCGTATTTAGATATATCAAATTTTTATTATACTTCAGTTTTATTTTTATTGCAAAACAAACTAAGTTTAATAATATAATTTTACTAGTAATATTAGTTTTGAAACATTAATATCAATATTAGTAATAAATACAAGTATGATAATAACAATTATCTTTATAATATTAGTACATAATAATATTAGTGGCAAAAATAATAATAGTATTGATGATAGAATGAATATAGTGACATTAACATAAATAATAACAGTATTAATAATCCTAATGAATCTTGATGAAAATATCACTAAAACAGAATACTATAATCAGTAGCAATAATAATGGTAATAATCATAACTATATTAATAGAAATAACAGTGATATTAATATTGGTTTAAGAGTGAAAATTGAGTGATTTTCTAGCTTATGATTTCTTATTCATTTTAAATCCGATTTTGCTGTATAAATAGTCGATTTGATAGTATTCTTTGAGTACTTTCTATTAATGGAATTATTTTCAAGAAAAGAGACTTGTACAATTTTTAAATTTATGAAACTCATGCATAGATTTCAAGTGAATCCTAATAATTGTAATCAAAACTTGTTTTGATCATATCTAACTCATTTCTAGCCCGTTTTGGACAAATAAATAGTCGTTTTCATAGTATTTTTCGTGTTCTTTTCATTGGTAGAGTCGTTTCTGGCTTATAACAAACACATCAATACAGTTTATTTGATCTTTTTAATACTTTCTTTATTTGATCTCTTTTTGGGTTCCGAATTTCCTAAAGCTTAGAATTTTAAATTTTCAAGTTGATGTTTCTATAATCCTAAATAACTATGTATCATTAATACAACATTTGTTCAATTATATAATTTAAAACCATCATCTAATCCTCTTATCTATTCCTTTAGTTCATTCATGATTTGTAAAATTATCAATATATATAATTTCTATGAATTGCTCATAATATTTTTCTTGTAATGTAGAACTCCTAATCATGCCTTTAAACCTTGTTTTATCAAGTTTTATGTTCATATAAGGTCTTAGAAGCATTAGACATGAGTTTAGACTAGTTTAGATGAAATTTGAGTCTTGTTTTGTTCACTTCATTCCTAAATCCGAATTTACTATTACTATATTTATAGTATTTCTAAGTTGTTGTTTTTCTTTGCCAACAATATCTAAACATTTCTAACATATCAATCATCCATCCACTTGAATTCATCCATGAATTAGCAACTTCTTTCAAGTACATAACCTTTCTTCAATACTAAACAATTCATCCTAAAGTCTATACATAACTATAACAAAGATAGATTGATAGTTTAGAACTTACCTTGGCTTAGAATGGAAAAAGGATTTTCATTTCCTTTTCTAAGCAAGAATCAAACCTAGATCAAAGATTAGATGATGAGTTCCTAACTAAATTAGAAGTTAACAACCTTAGCTATAATGAAAGTTTACTAATTCTTAGCAAATATTCTTACCTTGTTAGGCTAAGTTCCCACTTGAATCTTATGATAACCAAGACTTTTTAACTTGGTTTTTAGAAGTTGTTGGAGAGGAGGAATTGATGTTATTAGTGTGCTTGGTGTATAGATAGAATATAGAAAGTAAGCTTGGAGGTTTATGTTGGTCTTACTAAAGTTTTCTAAGCTTTCTAAGTGGAAGGTTGCAAAGGAAAAGAAAATAAAAGGGCTGGACGCACTTCCTCTTGTGGCTATATTTTTGAGGTGATTTTGTGAGAGTTATGAGCTGAATTTATAACTAACTTAAGCTTATATACATGTACTAAGACCAGGGTAAGTTTTGGAGGCTAAGGAAAGGGTTTTGGGCTTGAAAAAAAACTCAAAATAGCAGCTGGAATTTTTCATACGAATTTAGCATTTTTAGTTTGCAATTTTGGACTTTGTTTTGACAGATTTGTGGCTAACTTTTAGGGAATTAATTGTGTTTGTTTGGTAGCTAATTAATGCCATTTATGTGTGCAAAATTAGGAGCTTAACTTTTGTAAAAATCGGGTCAAAATCTGTTGAAGTTTGAAGTTTGAAAAATTGACATTTCTGGAACATTTCCTCTTGATTTTTGGACATATTTTAGATCCGATTTTCTAATTAATTATTGGTGTGTGAAGTGTCCATTTAAAGGCTCTCTATTGGTGTTTAATTAGTTAAAAATATCAGCTCAATTAAGCCTAGGAATCTTGCAAAAATCGGAGCTTAATTTTGGGTATGTGTGCTGCTGCTTCTTATTGAATTTCTCCTCTGTTCAGCTGTCATGATCCGATTTTTGCAAGGATATTTGGAGTGGTTGTGGTTGTTTATGTGAGCTGAAATTCTCCTCATTTATTGTTGATTACATGTGGAGTGTTGTGGTTGGATTGTGGGTCAATTTCGTTTGAAGTTTAAGGCTCAAATTCGGATCAAAGTTAGGCAAGAAAAATGGAGCTCTGTAGTTGGAAATTCACTTGCTGCTGTATCACAAATTTGAATTCTAAGTTGCAGCTGTTTTCCTCTTTCATTTGGTCTGTAATTCTTGTAAATTAATTGTGGGTTATAGGTGTAGCTTTTGGGTTGATTGGGGTGTCCTTTTCGGGTTAAATTTGTGTGCCAAATTCTGAGCAAAGTTGGATGAAAATTGATCTTGTTGCAGCCAAGAACTCCTCTGTTGCTGCTGTCCTCTGTTTCTCCAATTGCTCTGTTCTCCCATCCGAGCATTGTTTTGCACGCTGGAGAATAGGTTGTGCGTGATGTCCAACAGCATCGTTCGTGTGCTGTGCGTGGAAGGAGCCTGCTTATGCTACGCGTAGGAATAAAATTATGCTCGGTCAGTTTTCATCTGCAGTGCGTGGAGAGGCCTCTGTTGGTCTTCTACTACTGCCTCAACGTCCCTGTTGTGCTTGTGCGTGGATGAAATTTTAGTTAAAACTTTACACAATTAATTATTTTTAGTACGTTTAACTTACGTGATTATATTTTCAAGTTCAATGAATTAAGTTAGGAACCAAGTCCTAATAAATTCAAAATTCCCTAACAATCATAACAGCGGTTTGAAATTTTCTTTTTAGATCTAGATTAATATTAGTGATCAGTATTAGTATCTATTATGTATTGATAATTTTAGTAAATTCTCTTTGAATTAGTGTTCTATACCAATAAGCTCTGCATCTTATCGGTTTTGAAATTTGGAGTTACTTTTAATTATATCGTGAATTATCAGTTCAAGATACGAAATCTCGTTTTTGATATCTATTAAGGCTAAGAGAATTTTTATTCAGGTTTTTCAAGCTACGAATGAGTTTATTACATCTTATAGGTCTATTTTAAGATTTTGTTGAATCATATATTTTGGTATTAGTTTCACATTTGCCAATTTGTTCATCTTCCAGTTATGAAATCGTTGAATGTTATATTGGCAACTCAGGATTTTAATTTCTAAATTCTCTAAATCTTTTAATTAGAATATTAGTGTAATTTAAATATTTATTTAAGATCTAGATTCTTAGATATCAATCTATTTGTGATCTTATCGTATCTTTTGTAGTTCTAGTAATTTATCTTTAGTCTATATTTTATGACTTGTAGGTTTTAAAAATTAATCATCTGTTATTGTGATTTAGAATTAAGGTTAACTATGATTTCTTGTCGGGCTATTGATCATTTTACCGAATATTATGTTATAATGTATATGAGTTACTTATACTAAGTTGTTAATAACAACATATTTTTGTCTAGTGCTACATAATATTAATAGATCAATAATAGCTTGAACACTAGTATTTCATTATTTAACAAGCGTATGATTTATTACCTAAGTATTGAACTTAAGAATTGAGTAATTTATATTAACGATAGGTTTATCGTCGTTTTAAGTTATTTGAGATCATATTTGTTACAGTTTGTATTTCCAAAAGTTTTATTGGTAATGGTTTGAATCTTTCTAATTATAATCAAATTCATTCATACTTTAACAATTTCAAATCGAGAAAAATTGGGAGTGATTTTTACTACCTGTTCCAAATATTCTATATAATTGTATATTACATTATTACTATTTGTTAAAATTAGATTACGTAAAATTAGGAGGATTACATAGAGTATCCACAGTATTGAATTTTTAAAGGTTGTCACTTGCACAGCCAGCCTAGCATTGAATCTGGCCAGCCTTTGAAGTTTCATTTGTACGCTGGCATTTCAAACCCTATGCCGTCGGCATTGAAGCAGTGTAAGTCATCCACAGAATGCAAACTGTTAACGCCGAAGCCAAAGCTGGCAGTGTACAAGTGTTTTAGTTATGTATACCACCTTTAAGTCACCCGCATAGTAGTTGTAACTACCGTCGTTCATTTTGTAACTGCAAAAATTATATGAAACGCCTAAATGTTTTGCTTATATATTCTAAGGATTTCTTGTCAGAAGACATTCGAAAATCATTAGAAAAGTAAGACAAAGAGAGTTTCACAAATGTTTGAGTTTGTTTTTTCCTTAAGGTAATAAAACTATAATGTTCTAGCAACTTAGAGGCGATTAGGATTTAGCTACAATCAAGCAATGCCCATATTTGTGGGATTATGGATTTGAAGACTCCAGTTTATGGAATAAAACCATTGTTAAGGTGTTTTCAATCTCTATTTTATCATTTTTGTTGCTTGATTGTATATTGAGATGTTGTTTTTCATTGAATATGTATGAATGGATTTGATGAAATGATATATGAATGATATTGATATTGAAGTTGATTAATTGGGAATTTAGTAATTTTTACTTGTAATCTGTTTGATTTATGCCTGATCAACATAGGTTTGATGGATAGGGTTAGAGATACCCGGGAGAGATTCAATGATCCACACAAGTAAAACTTAGGTTTTTGAATAAGATTTGTCATAGGGATATGCAAGCCTGTGATGAAACTTAAAGATTTCACTGATCTTTATGCGGTTAGGATTGCAAATTTAGGTCACTTGGCGGTACTTATTTTGTTGTTTTAATTAGAATAGTAATTTTGGTGAGAGCAAATTGCTATTAAACTGTTAATCATAGATAAATTACCTTGGTAGGATAGTTTATGCTATGAAAGATTTTGCTACTCTGAGAAGTGAGCAATTCTTAGTAAATTTGATTAAATCCCAAGTAATCCATTTTATTTATCAATTTGAAGCATGAATCATTTCAAATGAGAATATAAATACATTATTCATATATTATCTGTATCTCTTACACCCATATCTCTCGTTGTTGTTGCTAGAACATACGGTTTTAGTTCGTTACAATCATTTGTAGTCAATTTTAGTTAAATTATCATAGATTAATCAAAAAGCTAAACTTTCAATTGCTTAGATTAGGATAAATTTCAGTTTCTAGTAATTAGCCATTAGCTCTCTATGGACACAACCTGGACTTTCCAGAAAATACTGCATTGCACCCGGTGATTTTGCTGACCTGTTAAGTATTACACCTTTGTTTGAAATTGAAAATTATTAGATTATAATAGGTATGTAAATACTGCTAGTTTCAATGAGTGAGGCTAAGAATATGGCGTTGAGGGTTGAATTCATGTTACATGAGAGGAACACCAAGTTTGATGGTGGTAATCGAAGATATGGAGGTGAGAGAGAGTTGAGCGTGTAGGGACTAGTAAAGTTGTTGATGATAAAGAAAAGAACGCTATAGAAAAACCTATTAGTAGTGGAGAGAAGAGGAGTGAAAAGGCGTTGGAGAACCGACCTACAGAATCTAAAGAAGCCTAGAAGCCAAGCAATCCATATGCTAGGCCAATCCTAGGTAAGTGCTACCGCTGTAATCAACCTGGGCACCGATCCAATGAGTGTCCCAACAGGTGGACTATTAATATTGTAGAGAGAGAAGAGAATGAATCGGTATGTTGTGAACTTGATGGGGATGATGACTATTATGGAGAAGACTGTGAGGACTATGAACCTTCATATGTTATCAGAAGGCTTATGTTGGCGCCTAGGCAGGAAGGAGATAGTCAGAGGCACTGGTTATTTCGTACCAGGTGTATGATTGGTGGGAGAGTATTTGATTTGATAGTGGATAGTGGGAGTAGTGAGAATATCACTGGTAGACAAGTTATTAAACAATTACAGTTGCCCGTTGAGAAGTATCCTAATCAATACACCATTGGGTTGATAAAGGCTGCTGAGCGGATTGATGTGCATGAGATGTGTAGAGTGCCATTCTTTGTTGGCAAGTACAAAGATGAAGTCTACTGTGATATAGTGGACGTAGATGCCTGTCATCTATTATTTAGGCGGCCATGGCAATTTGATGTTGATGCTCAATATGCTGGGAAGGAAAATACATACAAGTTAGAGAAAGATGGTGTGAAGTACAGCTTGCTACCCCTTAAGGTAGTCTCGCATCCCAAAGGCTCTAAGCCTGAAGGACGTTCCTTTTTTACTATTGCTTAATCTGAGAAGGAGATGGAGGAGACCGTGAAAGAATCAAAAGTGCAGGCTTTAGTGGTGAAGAGTATGTTAAAGGTGGAGAAGGAAGGTAGTGCTGAGGTCTCAGTAGAGGTGAGACAGGTATTGGAGGAGTTCAACGATGTGGTGCTAACTGATTTACCAGAGGAGTTTCCACCTTTGAGAGATATTTAGCACCAAATTGAATTGTTTCCTAAGGCAAGTCTTCCTAATTTGCCACATTATAGGATGAGTCTTGCAGGAAAAGGTTCAAGAGTTATTAGATAAGGGATTGATTAGGGATAGTCTAAGCCCTTACGCCATGCCTGCATTGTTAACTCCTAAGAAAGATGGGAGCTGGAGGATGTGTGTTGATAGTGGAGCTATCAACAAGATCACCATTGGTTATAAGTTCCCAATACCTCATATTGAGGACATGCTTGACCGATTGAGTGGGGCAGTCATTTTTTCCAAGATGGACTTGAGGAGTGGTTATCATTAGATTAGGGTGAAACTAGGGGATGAGTGGAAGACTACATTCAAGATAAAGGAGGGGTTCTATGAATGGTTAGTGATGCCATTCGGTCTCAGCAACGTACCCAATACATTCATGCGCGTCATGAACCAGGTACTCAAACCCTTTATTGGTAAATTATTGGTAATATACTTTGATGACATATTGATTTATAGTAAGTTTGAAGATGGCATATAGACACTTGAGGAATGTATTAGCTGTGTTGAAAGAACATAAATTATATGCTAATATGAAGAAGTGTATATTTATGTCAAGAAAGTTATTATTCCTGGGTTTGTGGTGAGTGGAGATGGAATAACTGTGGATGATGAGAAAGTGAGAGCCATTAGGGGAATGCCTATCCCTAAGACTGTGATAGAGTTGATGAGCTTCCTTTAGCCAGTTTCTACAGGCGTTTTATCAGGCACTTTAGTACTATCGTAGCTCTACTAACTGAGTGCTTGAAGAAAGGAAAGTTCAATTAGAGTGAAGAGGCTGAAGCTGGGTTTGCTATATTAAAAGAAAAGTTGTGTAGTGCTCCTGTTTTACCATTACCTGACTTTGATAAATTGTTTGAAGTTGATTGTGATGCTAGTGGTGTAGGAGTTGGGCCGGTACTTTCACAGGAGAAGAGACCAGTAGCTTTCTATAGTAAAAACTTTGTGATGCTAGAAGAACTTGGTCTACATATGACAAAGAATTTTACTCTATCGTGAGAGCATTAAGGGTGTGGAGCATTACCTGGTAAGGAAGAATTTGTTTTGTATTATGATTGTGGAGCATTAAAACACTTGAGTAGCCAGAACAGGATTAGTAAAGACATGCACGCTAGGGGATCCAGCTTTTATAGAGGTTTCCCTTTAAATTAATGCATAAATTTGCGATTCAAAACAAAGTGGCTGACGCTTTGAGCAGGGTGGCGGATGTTTTAGTTGTGATGAGAGCTGAGGTTGTTGGGTTTGAACAAATGAAGGAACTTTATGCTGAGGATGATGATTTCAGTGAGATTCAGTACAAGTGCAATAATAGAGAGCCCTGTGGTGATTACCATGTACATAAGGGGTATTCAATGAAAGGCAACCAATTATGTATTCCACAATCATCTCTGAGGGAGAAGTTAACAAGAGACTTGCATAGAGGGGGCTTGGCAGGACATCTGGAGAGAGATAAGACCATTGCAGCTGTGGCTGACCGATATTATTGGCCTCAGTTAAGGAAAGATGTAGGGAAGATTGTGCAAAAGTGTTATACCTACTGGATTTCTAAGGGGCATTCTCAAAGTACTGGGTTATATACACCTTTACTAGTACCTGAGTTCATCTAGGAGGATCTCTCAATGGATTTTGTTCTTGGTCTACCTCGTACCCAACGGGTGCTGACTCTGTGTTTATGATTGTTGACAGGTTTTCGAAGATAGCTCACTTTATTCCTTATAGGAAAACATCAAATGCCCATGCTATTGCCAACTATTTTTCAGGGAGGTTGTACGAGTGCATGGAGTACCCAAGTCCATCACTTTTGACAGAGATAGTAAATTTCTCAGCTTTTTTTGGAAGACTCTTTGGTACATGTTTGATTCATCCCTGAATTATAGCTGCACTGCCCATCCACAGACAGATGGACGAACAAAAGTTACCAACAGGACTCTTGGCAACCTGATTAGGGAGAGAAGCTAAGGCAGTGGGAGTTATCCTTAGCTTAAGCGGAGTTCGCCTACAACAATTCCGTCCATCGCACCACGGGAAGATCTCCATTCTCTATTGTCTACACCAAAGTACCACAACATGCTTTAGATCTAGTGAAGTTTCTTAAGATGGCTAAGTACAGTATACCAGCTAAACACTTGGCAGAATACTATAGATGAAGTCAAGGCAAAGATTGAGCAAGCCAATGCTAAGTACGAGGAGATTGTGGATATGCGGATAGAGGATTCCCATGGGATCAAGTAATGGTTTTTCTGATGAAAGAGAGGATTCCCATGTGTACCTATAATAAGTTGCAACCAAAGAAGTATGAGCCTTACAAGATTGTTCAAAAGATCAATGACAATGCTTATATTGTTGATCTTCCTACGACTATGGCTATTTCAAGAACTTTCAATGTTGTGGATTTATATCCATTTTATCCTGATGATATACCTTTATCTCCAGATGAGAACTCGGGGTCGAGTTCTTTCCAAGTTGGAGAGAATAATGTAGAAGCATTGAAGTCGGCCTTCAATGTCAAAATGTTAAAACTGACATGGATTTAATTGTATTTAATGTCAGTTAATATTTGAAATTGACAAGGATTTAAAACCGATAAGGATGTATTATTAGTCTTTATTTGTATTTATTATTTATCTTTTAGGATTCCATCTTTTGAATTTCCTTTGTAATGCTATAAATAGTCATTTTAGGTTTATATTTGTAAAGAAGACTTTGAATATTTTTGAATTTTGAAACTCTATTATGAGAAAAATTCTCAAAATTACAATTGTCTTGACAATTGTGTGATTAAGTTCACATTTGAAATTGATTATTGCTATTGGTTTTTGTTTTAAACGCCTTCACACTACGTCAAAACTACTCATCTAAATGTAGATAACTTTACATAAATACAAACTGAATTTGTCACGGTAGATATTTTGTGACAAATTTGATATTATAATGACAAATCAATTTATCAAAATAAGCTTTATTTTTTATAGTGTATGCATTAAGCTGTTCATGATTTACTTAAGCTCTATTTGATCCAATTTGATTTATAAACAAGCAAAAACTGACCTTAAAAAATGTTCAACATAAACTCTACACATCTCAAACTCAGTTATTTTAAACTAGCTGACCACATTCCACTAAAATATCGACTGGCGCTGTTTGTAACAGGAGTTTGTGAGTTTCAGGCTCTTCATTTAAATAATATTAAATCAATATGTCCTGTTGGCATTAGTTTATGAATATTATATTATCGGCTTACTCTCGAGTTCCAGTATTAGAAATAATTGTTTGTGAATGACATATTTTAGTGTAATGAATTATTTACTTGTTGATTATACGAAAACTGATCTTTAGAATTTCTGTGATAGAAAACTAATAAAACAAGTTATATTATTACAAATAAACCAATAATAATGATTTTCGTAATAAAAATTTATGTTTAAAGATAATTTTATCCCTAAAATTCAGTTTTTCTTATGATATGTCCATATGTGAACAAAATAAATCACAAAAATAATTTCCACGCATAGCAAATATAATAGGTTCACCAATGATGCTTCCAAAAGTTAAAGATAAAATAAATATGCATAAGATTAAATGCAGTCCTCAGTCATGTTTGTAGATTTCTAACCTGAGTCATATACTGCAGAGACTTGTCCAACAACCACTTAAGTGGAGAGATGCCGCAATTCTTAGCCACCTTGTCCAACTTGACAGTTCTGTAACACTAATAATGTCAAGCCTTTGGAAGTGCATAAGTATAGCTATGACGGTTGATTTGCTTCAAGTCTTCTCCGTGCAGCATTCTTACGGCCAACAATCTCACTAGTTCTATTCCTGAGGCCCTCCAGAAGATGGTAGACTGTAAAATGTTGCACTTGAGGTTTGCTCATTTGTGATAACTTAAAAAAAAAAAAGAACTATCTAGCACATTTATGTTGTCTTTCAGCAATGGAGCTTTTGAAATGCTCCGACCAAAAAGCACTCATATTCAATTTCCTTCATGGTAGTTGGGATCGTGGTAGAGTTAGTAATACCGACTCCATAGCAAATGCTGAGAAACGGAATTCAAATAAGAAAGTCGCGGTTCTCCTCATTGTCACATCTATTTTCGGACCATGTTTCCTAATCTTTTTGGTGTTGTAGGAGTCTTTTGGTGGAGAAACAAAAGAAGAAGACGACATGGTAATAATCTTGGATATACTTTCTTCCATCTCATGGTTTATCCCTCACTTTTTCATGATTGGCCTATAAATTAAATTCATTATTATACTTTAAAGAAAAAAAATTTTATGGCTATGTATACATATAACTATACATATCAATTAATGCAATCATTATTATAAGAATTAAATTGAGAAACAATCACTTAAAAGCATTATCTTTTTTGCAAACTTCTAAGGTTCGTGAATACAATCGTCTAGTTAATAATCAGACTATTAAAATAAATATAGTAATTGATATAATAAGTATTTCACTTATGTAAATATTGTTAGCTATGAATTTATGTGTTATTTTAATAACATAATTGGTCTCATTAAAAAAAGATAAAATCATAAAATTTTCATATCTTCTTTAAGAGCCTCTACTCAATAATTGATAAAAAAAATTCTTAATGATGGTTATTTCAATATATGAATAGTAAATTTAATTATTGTCCAATGAATAATGAATAAAATAAAAAAAATATCATAATTAAATAATGGTTCTTATTTAAAAACCTAACAATATTCTTTTTAGAAACTTCATAACAAGGTGCTTAGTATAAGAATTTCAATTACAACCCTTAGATTAAAGATGGCCTTAAGTATAGAAATTCCTACATTGTCGGTCATAATCTAACCTTAATTTAAACTTTTTGATTTACATATTATTCATCTTACCTACTCTTTTCTCTTCAACTTCTACAGGACCTTCTAATGAAAGCAATTTAAAAGCAAAAAATCATCGTTTTACGTATAATGAAGTCTTACAAATTACCCACAACTTTAACATGATTACTGGCGAATTAGGTTTTGGGAAGGTGTATCTTGGCACATTATATAAAGAATTTGAAGCAGAGGTTTGTACTTATTTAAGGCTTTATAAATCACTCTAGCAGTTTAGACTATAGTATAATACTCTTATATAATTTTATGCGATTTGTTTCACGTAATACTTTTTGATGTATGTTAAGGTGAAAAATTTTATAAAATACTACAGTAATAACATAAAAAGTTGTAGTTATTAGTGACATTCAGAGATAAATGACTAAAGGAGTTAAAAAGTGAAAAACTAGCATGTGGTGGCTGATGATGGTGGTAAGCCATCGGGAAAATGATTTTTATATACAAATAGAAATCATTTTCATCTATTTCCACAAACATATATCAAGGATTTTAGCAACACCGCCCTAGTGACGGAGCATCAGTATCATCTTTTACCACTACTTCCACTAATTGCTATTGTACCTATAAAATCTTAAGAATACTACGTCAAAATTTGAAAATTCAAAACTTCGACTATATAAAATACAAAAACAGGTTTCCACAATGAATCTCCCACAACAGAAACACCACATTAAATAATGTAGTGCTAAAGTCCTAACCAACTAAAGAGCCATTCTTACTGCAGGCACAACTCTTAGTGATTGTTCATCATAAAACTTGGTTTCCCTTGTTGGTTATTGCGATGATATTAAAAATATGGCCTTAATATATGAGTACATGCCAAGAGGAAATTTGAGGAAGCTTTGCTGACTTTATATATATTTGGTCCAATTGATTGAGCATGAATATATTTCATTTTCCCGACAACAGACAAAAATCCTTTCGCATTGAGTTGGATCCAAAGGCTTCAAATTGCAGTAGATGCAGCACAAGGTACGCATTTTGTATAAGCATGACAATTTCATTATTATTGTATGATAATTTAGTTTACATTTTTAAAGGGATTATATAAGCCAAAAATTTGCAGGATTGGATTATCTACATCATCATGGATGCAAGCCGCCAATCATTCATAGAGATTTGAAGTCTTCTAACATTTTACTGAACGAAAATATGCATGCTAAAGTAGCAGATTTCGGATTGTCAAAAACATTTGAAACTGAAAGTAAATCTCACATTTCTACTTATCCTGCTGGAACACCCGGATATTTAGATCCAGAGTAAGATTTGAAATACAATATAGTTCAAATTGAGCAAGGCTTTGAATCTTTCCATCAATGAATAAAATATTTAGGCTCTACATAAATTTCCATAATTGGAAATATGTGCTATACTTTGAATTCTAGATCACCTGGTGCTCTGTGGTCCATTATTATTGTGAAAAGGTCTATAGCCCACCGCCTAGCCTCATTTCTTTAAAGGTCATAGAATTTAACAACCGCCAAATTAATACCTCACATGTGTTCTGCAGATTCCAATCATCAGGAAAGTTGACTAGGAAAAGTGATGTTTACAGCTTTGGGATTATACTCTCTGAGCTAATAACAGGCCAATCAGCAATGCTTCGAGTTCTGACGCAGCGGAATAAAAGGGGAACAATCGCAAGACGTTGATTCGCGCACGAATACCCGACTTGTGATCTTCAAATACCAATTGATTCTAAGAATACCTTGATATTTGGCATCAAAAATCGAAATCTATTCAAGATGTCGAATTCTGGAAAAAGAGAGAACACTCTCAATAAAATTTCATTCAAAAACAATCTATTCTGTCTCTTCTGTAACCCTAGAATATATAATATGCTATTTTTACCAAAAAAGGAAACTATCTAAATAATACCTAGGGCGAAAACAAATGAACGGACGAGATTAATGCCACAGACGGCATATAAAAACGATTATCCAATGAAAAGATAAGACATAAAGAAAAATTACTAAAAATAGTAAAAACGCGGTTTTGACGGCCTAAACGAAGGAATTTGGCCGAAAACCGGCTTAGGTCACGAGCAAGCTGGTGAGTTCTGTCCGTTGGATCGTTTCCCTTCAGAATATGGTCCCGCTCGGTAAAAATCCAAAACTCCCGAAATTACGAAACTGCCATTATCATCAAATCCTATGCCATTTCTCCAAATAATTATGTGCTATCTTGTCCACTGCATCATCCTCCCCGGGGTAGACAGAATTCGCCCTCGAATTTTCTCATCTGAATCATCACCAACATAAGGAAGGAGATGTTTAACGTTGAACACGTCCGCAGTTCGAATATGGCTAGGTAGCTTCAATCGATAAGCATTGGGGTTGATCTTCTCAATGATTTCCACTGGACCAATCTTCCTAGCAGAAAGCTTGTTATATTCACCAGTAGGAAACCTGTCTTTAGTAAGGACAGCCCAAACATAATCTCCCACTTCAAATTCCACATGACGCTTCTTTTTATCAGCAACCATCTTGTAACGGCTTGCAGCGCTTTCGAGATTGTCATGCACAGATTTATGAACCTCCTGTAGATTATGGATAAAGTCCTCTGCTTTGCCATGGACTCTGGTTTTATCTGGCAGTGGTAATAAGTCAAGTGGGCCACGGGGAATAATAGAGTACACCACCTGGAATGGACTGAATCCCGTGCTGCGATTAATTGCATGGTTGTGTGCGAATTCAGCCTGGCTCAATTTCTGGTCCCAACTCTTCACATGCTCGCCCACCAAACTTCTCAACATATTACCCAATGACCTGTTCACCACTTCAGTTTGCCCATCTGTTTGTGGATGGTAGGCACTACTAAAGTTTAGCTGAGTGTTGACCATTCTCCACAGACTTCGCCAAAAATGACTAAGAAATCTAGTGTCCCTATCAGAAACAATACTTGAAGGCAACCCATGTAATCGGTATACCTCGCGAAAGTACAACTGGCCACACGTACGCATCTGTAGTCTTCTTACAAGGAATAAAGTGAACCATTTTAGAGAATCGATCAACAACTACATAGATGGAATCATTACCTCGTTGTGTTCTAGGTAATCCCATTACAAAGTCCATACTGACATCAACCCACGGCTGTGAGGGAATTGGAAGGGGCATATACAATCCTGCATTCGTGGCTGACCCTTTTGACACTTGGCAGATTCTACAACGCTGTACAAAGCGCTCAACCTCTTTGCGGATGGTTGGCCAAAAGTAAGATGCCTGCACCAACTGCAAAGTTCTGTCTCGACCTACATGTCCCTCACCATGCAGTTCCTTAATTATCAGAGTACGCAAACTGCAATCTGGGATGCATAATTGATTACCCTAAATAGAAAACCATCTTGCAGCAGATATTCAGACGTCTCTCCTGCTCGAACCGTTGCTAAAATACTAGCAAAGTATGGGTCAGTCTCAAGCAACTCAGCAAAAGAGTGAAAACCAGGTACCTCAATATTCATTCTGTTTAGAAGGCTCCGACGTCTGCTTAATGCATCAGCGACTCTGTTCGTAATACCAGATTTATGCTTCACAACAAAGGTGAAACGCTCTAAGTAGGCCACCCAAGAAGCATGTCTTGCCGAGACCTTGTCCTGGCTGTGCAAATGCTTTAAAGCCTCATGGTCAGTGTAGAGGACAAACTCTTTGAAATAGATAATGTCGCCAATGCTTAACTGCTTGCACCACAGCATAAAACTCTGCATCGTAAGTGGTGTATCGAGATTTTGACCCTGATAACTTCTCGCTGAAGTAAGCAATTGGCTTGCTATTCTGGCTCAACACGGCACCAATCCCTACCTTTGATGCGTCGGCATGTAACTCAAAAGGTTGGTGAAAATCTGGAAGTACTAATATCGGGGCAGTGGTAAGTCGCACTTTAATCTGCTCAAAGCCTTGTCTGCTTCTTCAGTCCACACAAACTTTCCTCCTTTCATGCAATCTGTTATGGGGGCCATAATGCTGCTGAAGTGTGGAATGAAGCGCCTATAAAGATGCAAGGCCATGGAAGCTCCTAATCTCAGTTAGCGTGCCAGGTCTAGGCCAATGCTGACAGCAGCCACTTTAGCTTTATCAACCTGCAGGCCCTCACTAGAAATCACATAACCAAGGAAAAGTACCTCAGATGTGAAAAATACACACTTCTTCATGGCTGCATAAAACTTTTCCCTTCGTAATACACCAAGAACAGCCTTCAAATGTTCATGATGATCTTCTGCATTAGCACTGTAAATCAATATGTCGTCAAAGTAAACGACAACACATTTACCAATGAACGGCCTCAAGACTTGGTTCATCACCCTCATGAAAGTACTGGGCGCATTAGATAATCCAAATGGCATAACCAACCATTCATATAACCCTTCCCTTGTCTTAAAAGCCGTCTTCCACTCGTCACCTACTCGAATCCGAATCTGATGATATCCACTCTTCAAATCCAATTTTGTAAATACCCTCGCACCACTAAGCTGATCAAGTAAATCATCTAAGCGAGGAATAGGAAAGCGATACCTGACAGTGATTTTATTAATCGCACGACTGTCCACGCACATGCGCCAAGAGCCATCCTTCTTAGGTGTTAGGAGGGCTGGGACAGCACACGGGCTCAAGCTCTCCCTGATGAAACCTTTAGTCAGCAATTCCTCAACCTGTCGCCTTAACTCCTCATGTTCTGCAGGGCTCATTCGATAATGAGGTCGGTTTGGCAAAGCTGCACCAGGTTCAAGATCGATATGATGCTGAATATCACGCAGTGGAGGTAACCCCTCTGGTAAATCCTCAGGAAATACATCCCGAAACTCCTCTACTATTGGAACTGCTACTTCAGGTATCTCCACGTCTCCACTAACCTCCTTACCCAACAAAACAAAAACAATATCAGATTGCTTTATCTCCTCCTCAAACTTGGCTAAGGACAACATACTGGAATTACTACCTCCCTGTTTTGTCGGCTTAGTCACTGTGGAATCTTTGTTGGGTACCAGTATAATCTTCACCCCCTTATATACAAAGCTATACGAATTAGCTCGCCCATCATGCGTTACGCTCCTGTCAAATTGCCAGGGCCTTCCTAACAGCAAGTGACATGCGTCCATTGTCACCACATCACACCATACAGCGTCCTTGTATTTAGAACCAATCGAAAAAGAAATGAGAGCACGTTTGGAAACTGTTACCTCTCCCCCTTTTTTTAACCATGCCAACTTATAAGGTTTCGGGTGTTGCTCAGACTCAATGCCTAGCTTCTGTATAACTTCAGTAGACACAATGTTTTCACAGCTTCCAGAGTCAATCATGAATCGGCACACCTTACCTAAAATGGTACATGTGGACTGGAAAATATTGCTCCTGAGCCACTCTTCCTCAGCCATTCTGGGAGTCATGCAAGATCGCCGGACTACTAGATTCTCCCTGCCATCACCAGTCACAACTTCTTCTCCAACATGCTCCTCATCAAAAACTGGTTCACCATCACCCCCTGCCTCAAAGAAATCCGCAGCATCCTCCTCAGCCTCATCCTCATTCTCAACAAAAAGTGCTTTCTTCCCTCTTTCCTACAATCAGCCTGTCGGTGCCCAACCTCACCACATTTGAAACACTTTATCCCACTCGTACTAGGACGATCAGTATTAGGTTTACTGAAACGCCCCGTGGTGTTACTACCTGTAACCCCACTCCCTGAACGATTGACACCACTACTGCCACTATTCACTATCCCAGACCGCCGTTGTTGTCTTTCGACAATTAAAGCCCTCTGATGTGCAGCAGATACATTAACTGGGTCAAACAAATTGATAGTATCCTGAAGCTGCAACCGTAGTCCTCCAATATAACGAGACACCAACTGCTCCTCCGTCTCCTGAATTTCGTTTCTAGCAACTAATTGATAGAATTCTGTGGTGTAATCATCAACGGTTTTGCTGCCTTTTCAGATTCTGCAATCTCTGGTACATAATCCTCTGGAAATTATATGGCAAAAAGGTCGCACGTAGATGCTTTTTCATCTTCTCCCACGTCTCAATCTTCGACTTGCCTAATCTCAAGCGTGTCAATTTCGTCTGCTGCCACCATGCTGTGGCCCTATCACGAAATCGTGTTGCCACCAATTGCACACGCTTATCATCGGGAACCCCTTTAAATTCTAATATCTCCTCTACCGTAGCCAACCAATCCAAAAATTCCTCCGGTTGGAGAGTGCCATGAAATTCTGGAATCTCAGTCCTCATACCCATCTCCCAGCGTCTGTAATCTTCCTCAACGCGTGGCCTACCACGTCTACGTAGCGATTCGTCGTAAAAGCTCTCAACAGCAGACGACATCTCATCATCGTCATCCTCAAAATCTTCACCTACCCTCAGATTAGGGTTAGGGTTACGGTTAGGATTAGGATTAGGGTTCCTACCTCGGTTCTGATTCATCGCAAGCGCCTCCACCCTCTCTGTGATCTGGGCTACTGCAGCATCCAGTCGCCGATCGATCATCTGTCCTATCCTCTGCTCCAATCTCTCATCAAGCATAGCTGCAATCCTCTGATCCAAGTTTTCACGTTCATGAATCTCATCTATACGTCGCTGGTTAACCTGTCTGCGAGGCGCCATCGTTACTCCTGGAACGAACGCAGCTCTGATACCAACTGACGCAGCGGAATAAAAGGGACAGCAAGACGTTGATTCGCGCACGAATACCCCTTGTGATCTTCAAATACCAATTGATTCTAAGAATACCTTGATATTTGGCATCAAAAATCGAAATCTATTCAAGATGTCGAATTCTGGAAAAAGAGAGAACACTCTCAATAAAATTTCATTCAAAAACAATCTATTCTGTCTCTTCTGTAACCCTAGAATATATAATATGCTATTTTTACCAAAAAAGGAAACTATCTAAATAATACCTAGGGCGAAAACAAATGAACGGACGAGATTAATGCCACAGACGGCATATAAAAACGATTATCCAATGAAAAGATAAGACATAAAGAAAAATTACTAAAAATAGTAAAAACGCGGTTTTGACGGCCTAAACGAAGGAATTTGGCCGAAAACCGGCTTGGAGGTCACGAGCAAGCTGGTGAGTTCTGTCCGTTGGATCGTTTCCCTTCAGAATATGGTCCCGCTCGGTAAAAATCCAAAACTCCCGAAATTACGAAACTGCCATTATCATCAAATCCTGTGCCATTTCTCCAAATAATTATGTGCTATCTTGTCCACTGCATCAAGTTCCAAGAAAAAGCAAACACGTTCTTCATTGGGTGCTTCCTCTCATCCAAAGAGGAGATAGAGAGCATCATGGATCCAAGATTATTAAGGGCAATTCAGCATCAGTTCAGCATGGAGCGCAGTGAGACAGCTATGTCATGTGTATCGGCTACATCAATTTCTTCCAGAGATGACCACTTTGGAGCTCGAATTTGATAATAAGCCTTCAGTGCGGTAGTAAATTCATTTGCTCAGAAGGTAATATCGGAACATATAAACCATTATTATTTGTTTATAAATTGTTGTTCTCGGTAGATTGGCTTTGGAATTTTTATTCTTTTATTTTTCCTTTTTTATTTTTATTTTTAAAGCATTACTATAGGAACATATGACTATGCTAAGGTACCAATTGTAGTGAACCTTATCGTCATGTAGGTGCCAAAAGGAAGTAAGACTTATTTTCTCTCTTTTTTGACGAGATATTTGTACACTATATATATATATATATATATATATGTATATTATTTTACATACCTTGTTATTTGTAATTTGCTTAGCGTTTTTCTATTCTTTCCCTTTGCCACAAGTCGTTTTGGGGATATTTCCGACATAACTCATCCAAATATTTACTATAGGTTTTATTTCGCATGTTTTTTTCGCTTACTCGTAATGTATATAATAATTGCAAGGGGAGGTGTTGTTGGCAGTATTTCCAACATCCATTTCCAACCTATCGTATTTACACAAAATTATTAATTAATTATTTTTTCTTAAATTTAAAATTTAGGATACTCATTAAAAATTTTCATTTATATCCATCACATAATAACTTTATCAATATATAAGGGAATGGTATTCTTTGCAGAGATTTAGAAATTGAAAATATCTTAATTATAGTATATAAATTTAAAAATGTTTAATATGTTTTAGTTTTTCTTTTTATGCGTAAATACAAATAACCTTTTTTATATTTGAATTTATTCAGATTTTATTTCAATTGGTAACTTACTATGTTTAAATTTATCTCAAAGATTACTATTCTACCTGATTTAATAACAAAATGACAAGTTCTGTTGATTCTCTCTCTTATTTTATATGAAAAACCTATTTAACACCTAGCATAAAATTTCCAACATCCGTTATTTTTTTACGATTTGTTGTTGTCGCTAGTTTTACTTTTAATTTTTAATTTTTCTTTTCATTTTTAAAGGATTACTATCAGAACATATATGACAGTTTGTGTTAAGTGTTTGATTATATATGGTTAAGAGCTAATTCTATCGAACCTTATCATCATGTAAGTAGCAAAAGAAAATAAGAATTATTTTATCTTTTTCGACGAGATATTCGCACTTTATTGTTTTTTTATTTTTCTCACACACCTAGTTATTTATGATTTCTTTAGTGCTATCCCTTTTACCTCATGTCATTTTGGGAATATTTCAAACATAACCCATCCAAATATAAATAATGGCTGTATTTTGCATTTCCCCCATCATATTGGTAATATATATAATAATTGCAAGTGGAGGTATTATTGGCAATATTTCCAACATCCATTTCCAATTTTTTATATTTACGCCAAATTATTAATTAATTCTTTTTTCTTAAATTTCAAATTTAGGATACTCATTATATAATTTTTTATTTGTATCCATCACATAATATATAACTTTATCAATATATAAGGGAATGAAATTTTTGTAGACATTTAGAATTTGAAAAATATTTTCATTATAGTAGGTAAATTTAAAACTGTTTAATGAGTTTTATAGCTAGTTTATCTATTCGTACGTCCTAAACGATGTAATTTAATGGATTAAATTAAATATAATGAACAACATAAGTAAAATTCAATAATTAATGAGAGAAGAGGTAAATGTTATGAATGATACCTAAACTTTAGCAAAATATACAATTAAGTATCTAAATTTTGAAATTAATCAGTTTAATACTTGAACTTTAAAATTAATGATTTTAATACGTAAGAGAACATTTCATGCACATTAACAATATCTCCGTCATATTAATTATACAAGTCATGTAGAATGAAGATGTTAGATAATTTGATGGAGATATTATTGATGTACATAAAAAGTTTTTGCAGGTACTAAATTGGTTAATTTCAAAGTTTAGATACTTAATTGCATATTTTATCAATGTTGAGGTACTATTCACAGTATTAACCGAAGAGAGAAGGGTTAGCGAAGATAACACTAGGTTTTAGCGTGGAGTTTAGTCTACCCCCTTAGTCTTCATAGTCCACACAAATGCCTCCCAAAGGAGTTCTTCACATACACTTTTACTCACATTTCAAAACAATGCTCCAAGAGAGCTACAATACAACCACGCACGAGTTGTGCCATTACAAATATTACATCCACACTGGGCACAACTCAAATTACTGACAAATAATCAATTAATACAATCATATAATAATACCTGATAGATAATGCAAAATAACTCTCAAATGGAACTATTTCTCACAAAGCTCAAAGAGAATTGAGATACTTAACACAAATATTTATTTGCAATAAATTAGCTCTTCTTTTTCTTAAAATCTTCTGATAAGCTTATATCTATAGCATCTTCTAGAATATGGTCGTTAATCCATGATCCTAAAAAGAAAATCTTGGATTAAATGCATTCTAGCAGCAACTAATAAGAATGTAAAGAGTCTAAACTCTCTATAACTAGTTCAGACCACTTGAGGTGCTTTGCATCTTTTAACCATTCCGTGCTTAAAATGATATGGACTCCTCATCAATTGATTCAGATCTATAGGTGAGTTATACTTAATGAAGGTCTTCGATTCTCTTCATAGTCTAGGTTCCTTATGCATGATCCGGACTATTTAGAGCATTAAGGTCCTGAAGCATCAAGTAGTTTAGACTCTTTCCAACTAGTGTGGAGTACTGGGCACAAAATTAGTTCCTTTCTTACCAACTACTCTGGACTATTTCTAACTAGTCTGGACTTGTTAAGAAGGTCTAGAAAAAAGAAAAAGAACGCTTTGCACAGTCTAGATCAATGCAAATTGATCCAACTCATTGTGCATTAAACTAAACAAATGAGTGATTGTACAATATGTTTCACCATCAAAATTCACATTGAACCTACCAATTCAACAATCTCTCCCTTTTTGATAGATATAACCATTGCCTAATTAAATTCTTCTCAATGCAACACTCCCTTTTAATTAAGTATCAAGGTTTTAGTAAAAAATTTAGCAAATGTACACAACATACATACATGTCAAGTATGCATCCAACATTTCTCTTACTATAGACTTACTAGAATGGCAAACACTTCATGTAACATGAAGGAAAAAGACACAAAAGCATGCATGAACTAACTACGACATGAACAAACTTGATTTCAAATGTGCATAACTAAAAGATTCAAAATTCAAGCAAGTTCATATTGTTATTCCAAACATGCAAGATCATGTCAAAAACATATACTTGATCATATATCATATTTGTGAACAATGATCAATCAAAGTTTGAAATTTACTCTAAGATGCACAAAATTAGCTAAAAGCTTTAACAAATCATTTCATCCTTTAAAAAAAATTTAATATACTTCCCATGCATGAAAAGATGCAGTTTTAACATGCATGGGTTTAACCATCTTAAGAATGTTTCATATTAAATAGCCTTAGAGTTTTGCTGAATTTCAATTTATTGCACTAAAATATGTCTTGATGATTAAATTGTACCACATTTCATTTGAGAAGCATTGTAATCTGCCTTAATTACAAATCTAACTTTCTTGTTAGTTTCGTTAAATAAGTCCTAGAATACATGGGATAGGAAAGATTATAGATTTAATTCCCCATAGGCTAATTAGAAGCCTAAAACTAGGATACTTTGCACTCTGTAACACTTAGTTGCCCCCTTTCCCTTAGTAAAAAGCTGTAAACCAATTTTCAATGACAAACTACATCTCAGTATACTGAGGTATTTTCCACTTTAGTGTAGTATGTGTCATAATTTTATCATTTGTGTTAACTATTTTTTCGAAAGTCACCCATCCTAAGAGTACTTCAAATTAAGCACATTTAATCTTAGATATCCACTTAACTCTGTGCTATAAAACCAAAAGGTACTATGGTGATTAAAGTTTTTTCATACTAATTGATGTGGACGAGCTAGGAGTTACACCATCGGCCTAAAATTCTACATCGCTGGATTTGTCAACACTAAACTTATTTATTTGTATTTATTATTTTCCTTTTTAGATTTGTATTTATTATTTGTATTTATTATTGGTCAATATTGTATTTATTATTTTACCTTTTAGGATTTTGCCTTTTTAGGATTTTCATATAATAGTATAAATAAGTCTCTAGGCTTGTCTTTGTAAAAAAGAACTGATATTTTGACATCTTTAATATTGAATTGAGAAGATTTTCTTTGAATTTGCAATTGTTTAGCAATTGTGTGATTAAGTTCATGTTTTGAGATTCACTCGTTGAGTGTTCTTTATTATTCAATGCTTCGGCGCTATGTCAGATTGGTTTCAGAGCGAGTAGAATCCTGTGGAGATGTCGATAAACTGCAAAATAAGAGGTGACCGTATTCCTGATGGTGTTCGGGGTACGGAAGTCATACGTTATGGGTGATCGATACGAAGGGTGGTAGAGAAAAATATGAGTCAGAGATTCCGACATATGCAACAGCACTTTGATGATCTGATCTATCGATTCGATACCAACAGGAACATGAATGGTTATGGAAGACAACCAAAGGCAGAGTATGCGTGCAGCAATCCTGTTGACAGACCTGTTACTGCAAATAGATGGGCATAGATCTCAAATAAAAATTCTAAGGAGAAAGGTGAGTTTTTGTTTGGACAAGGACAACCAAGAAGGAGATACGGTGATGGTGGTAGGGGATACCGAAGGGGTTATTATAGGATGATCAAAGAGATAGTGACAATTTCTGCCAAAATGTAGATATTCCATAATTTAGTGGAGAATTAGTGATAAATATTTTTATTGATTGGATTGACAAGATTGGGTGAATTTTTAAATATATAGACATTCCAGAAGAGAAAATGGTAAAATTAGTGCCTTGTAGATTGAAGGGTTATGCATCTACATGGTGGGAGAGATTGCAAAAGAGGAGAAGCAATGAAAGGAAAGCACCGAAGAGGACATGGTTTAGGATGAGGTAGTTATTAGAAGATAAACTTCATCGTGTTAGTTATGAAGAAACCATGTTTCAACAAGAACAAAGATATCATCAAGAATATAATAATGATTTGAAAAAGGAAGAAGGTCCTACTCCAAAAGAGAATAGGAAAGAACATATTAAAGAAACTCTTAAAGAGACCTCATCCGAATCTTTAGAAACTGTCTCTCTTAAAGTAGAAGAAAGCCTATGGATGAGAAGGTTGAGCATTCACTAGTTATTTCCCCAGAACCTAATGAAAGGGGATCTATTCATAAAATACCATCTGTCGTTGAAAGCAAACATGTGGAAACACTGGTATAGGAGGAGGAAATAGGTGAAACAACTACAATTGAGCCAGCGAGGGTAATGGAAGAGGAGTTCAAGATGTATTGCCTGCAGATATGCCTGAGAGATTACCACCTATGAAGGACATCAAACATTAGATTAATTTGGTGCCTAAGGCGAGTTTACTAAACTTACCAAACTACAGAATGAGTCCCTAAGAGATAGAAGTGTTACAAGAGAAAATGTAGGAACTGAAACAGAAGGGTTTCCTTAAAGAGGACATGAACCCATGTGTTGTACCTGTATCACTAACCCCAACAAAAGTTGGCAGTATCTGTTTATTTCTTAACAAAGAGTATGATTCTCAGTTTGCTATGGTGGAGCAAGAAAGTTTCTTATTAAATATCAAGATTTGCTTTTATAAGTTCATATTTGATCCTGAAGGAAACTTGTGAATCAAAGTGTATCTCCATCGTTCCAAGGTTGAAGAAACTCTATAACGAAATTCAACTCCAAACTTGAGGACGAGTTTTTTTTTTTCAAGTGGAGGAGAATGATGCGGGCGAGCTAGGAGTTACACCATCGGCTTAAAATTCTACATCGCCGGATTTGTCAACACTAGTCAACTTATTTATTTGTATTTATTATTTTCCTTTTAAGATTTGTATTTATTTTTTGTCTTTATTATTAGTCAATATTGTATTTATTATTTTACCATTTTAGGATTTTGCCTTTTTAGGATTTTTATGTTATATATAAATAAGCCTTTAGGCTTGTCTTTGTAAAAAAAGAATTGATATTTTGACATCTTTGATATTAAATTGAGAAGATTTTCTCTGAATTTGCAATTGTTTAGCTATTGTGTGATTAAGTTCATGTTTTGAAATCAATCGTTGAATTGATTTTTGTTATTTAATGCTTCTACGCTGCGTCACTAACTCTGAGGGATAACTTAAATAATGCACAAACTGGTTGTGATTCAACTTATTTGAGGATTCATAATGGTCAAAGATAGGGAAAAAATGTGAATTAGGGTTGATTATAGTTTATAATGTAAGGAAAGAGAAGAAAATGAAAAAAGTGGAGGAAGAGAAGTTAAAAAAAAAAATGGAGAGAGGAGAGAAACAAGGAATACTAAGGGATAAAGGAATTAATTTAATCTTGATAAGAAGTGTTGCCACATATAGAGTGCTTATAGAAGGGAAAGTTAAAAGATAAAGACTTAACATCGAAGGGCCATTCTTTGAAGAAAATATTAAAAAAAAAAAGGGGAAATGAATGCCATCACAACTTACATCCTTCTTTCCCTTTTATTTAATCTTGTTTATTTTTTTTTATTTTTTTCTTTTGCAAAATGTAAGCACGTGTTACTATCATAGATCAATCTTGATATTGCTCACTAATAAAAGCCCAATCATTCCACAATCTAATGTCCAATTACAAAGAATAAATCCAAAATAGATAGCCCATAAAAAACATATGGCCATAGACTAACATTCAACTACAAAGAATGAGTTCAAAATAGACAGCCCTTCAAAACATACGAAACAAACACAACATATCACGATGGAAAATACTAAAGAAAACATTGTACATATCTTGCCCTTGTCGCACAACAAGTGGTTCTCGACAGCAAAGGTACGATTTCTCTTCCTCCTCAATCTTCAAATATCTGTTTGCAAGATTTATGGATTTACTTGTTAAAAGTATGATATAGTCAAAGTTATATAATGATTCAAGAACTGTAACTTGTTAAATGTTTCTGTTCTACAAAGCAAACTAATGGTTTATTTTCTTTCTTGATGATATGAGGTAATAAAAAGCAAGAAGGGATCAGGAAAGTACTAGAATTTGAGCTCTAGAATAGCTCCTAGAACAGAGAAGAAGGAGGAAAGATCTCAATTTAACAGATCTAAAATTTTTCTGGCTGAAGATCGATTTACTTCTTTCTGTCCCTTTTATAATGCAACTCTAGTTCCCATTAGTTGATAACTGTGTAACCCAGATATGTTACTTCCTTTTATAATGCAACTCCAATTCCTATTAGTTGATAGCTGTGTAACCCAAATCTGTTATTTTGGTTTCTATTGCTAAACCACCTTTTTTTTTTTTTTTCAATTTCTCCTTTCTAAACATTCCTCTGCATGCTTAAGTCATCACAATATAATCTTTCAAATACTGTGGTAATTTCCTATTTCTTTAAGATATAGCAAGTTGCTCCCCAAAAGAAAAAATCACCATGTCCTCAAGGTGAAAATGTGGATAATCTCGAACAAATTCCTCTAAATCAATCCAAGTAGCATCCTCTAGTAGTAATGATTCGCATTGAACCAATAGTTGCTTCACATTATGTCCTTATTTGAGTATTACCCTATGAGTTAAAATTGATAATGGCTGCACCAAAGGATGATTCACTACTGAATCTGATGGTAATGCCATTGTGTCCTGTTCTTTTTGAAAAGCTTGTTTGAGTAGAGATACATGAAAAACATGATGGATTCTACATCCTTCTACAAACTCTGGTTTATAAGCTAGAAGATCGATTCGAGCCAATATTGGAAATGGACCATAAAAATGTCTAGCCAACTTCATAATAGGTCGCCCTTTTAATGACCACTATCTATAAGGTTGTAGCCTTACATAAACTAAGTCACCTACATGAAAGGATTTATTAGATCAGTGTTGATCCAAAAGATCCTTCATCCTTAACTGAGCTTGATTCAAATTTTCCTTCAAAAGTTTTAAAACATCATCTCTGTTTTAATTCCTCATCTAATGCTTCAATGGAACTAGAATTCCTAACACAATCAACCACTTTAGGTGGTTCTCTTCCATATAATGCCTCAAAGGGCATCATTTTAGCACTACTATGAAAACTAGTGTTAAACTGAATTCTGCCTAAGGTAAGTACTTAAGCCGCAAAACCAGACAATCCATGACAAATGCTCTCAAATAATGTTCCAAATAGTGATTTGCAACTTCCGTTTGGCCATTTAATTGCGAATGGTATATTGAACTAAAATAAGGTTTGGTTCCACTTAATTGAAAATTTTCCTTCCAAAATTTGCTAGTGAAAAATCTTGCTCTATCAGTAATAATTGAAATTAGAATCCCAAGTAGCTTAAACATAATATCTACAAATAGCTCAGCTACTTTTACTATTGTATAAGAAGTTGAAAGTGATCCAAAATGCACATATTTTGTAAGTCTATCTACCACTACAAGAATGATTGAATACCCTTTTGAACATGGAAGACCAACCACAACATCATGGAAACTTCTTCAAATTCCTTTCGAGGAATATTCAAGGTTACAAAAGTCCTGCTGCTACTTCACTTGTTAGGAAACATGGCATTGTCTAATAAAATTTTCCATTGCAGCTCTCATTCCATCCCTAAAAAAAATGATGAACTTAAATCTTAAAAGTCTTTAAAACTCCTAAGTTTACTGCTATCAAAGAACAATGGAATTCCTAAAGTAAACCTGGAATAATAGGAGAATTGGGTAATAAGAAAATTATATTGTCCAAAAATAAAAGACCAGCCTTCTTTACTAAAGGCCATTTAAGTGTTTGGCTCGTAGTATAAGCTTCACTCAAAATCCTGTACTCACTATTATGTTTAATAAAGCACTTTAACTTAGAAAGATAGTCGAAGGATGGAATAGTAATAACTGAGAATGTTAATTTTGATGTATGTAATCTGGAAAGTGCATCAACAACCTTATTTTCCACACTAGGCTTATATTGCACCTCATATTTGAAACCCAACAATTTAACCAAATAATGTTGCTGCTTTGGAGTTTGTATTGTCTAAGTTATGGTTTCTTTCTAGCTCTTTTGATCGATTCTAATATAAAATGTTGTTCTAATAACTAGTAACGCCTTTTTTTTAGCTAATTCAACTACTACTATAAGTTCCCTCACATATACTTCCACTTTCTATAATCTCATGCTCAGCTTCTTACTATAAAAGCTATAGGCTGACGACCTTGATGTAGAACGGCTCCAATTGTAGCACCGAAGGTGTCTGTCTCCACTATAAATGCTTCCATAAAATTTGGCAATGTTAAAACAGGTGTTATGATTAAAGCCTATTTTAAAGCTTGAAAAGCCATCTTAGCCTCTTGATTGCTTATAAAAGAATCTTTCCTTAACAAATTTATTAGTAGTGATGTTGTGATAGCATACCCTTTCACAAAACCGTCTATAATAGCCTAACAAAACCAAGAAACCCCTTAACTATTTGGCTGATATTGATGTAGGCCATTCCTTAATGGCTATGATTTTCTCCTCATCAGGCTTTACTCCGTTCGCAGTGACCAGATATCCCAAATAATCAATGTTGGTTTGTGAAAATGAGCGTTTACTTTGTTTGACATAAAATGTATGTTCTTGTAAACAATTCAAAACCTACTCTAAATGTTGCAAATGATCATCCTAAGTTATAGTGTAGAAAAGTATGTCATCAAAAAATACGACGACAAATTTTGGTAAAAAGGTTCTAAAAATTTTGTTCACAATAGAGTGAAAAGTCATAAGGGCGTTTGATAAACCGAAAGACATTATTAAAAATTCATAATGCCCTTCATGAGTATGAAAAGCTCTCTTATGAAGTTCCAATGGAAACATTCGGATTTGATGCTATCCAGCTCTTAAATCTAGCTTTGAAAACAAAACAGCTCACCATAATTCATCGATATTTGGCATTGGGAATTTTTCCATCAGTATAGGTTGGTTCAATGCTCTATCATCTATCCTCCTCCACCCCCCCACCCCCCCCCACCAACCCTCCCCCCCCCCCCCCCCTCCCTCCCTCTTCTTTTAAACTAATAAAACTAGGGTACAAAACAGACTTGTACTTGGCTGAATTACCTCCGAATCAAGCATTTCTTGTTCCTCTAGCCCTTCATCTGAATTGATCAACAATAAAATTTTGCCCTTACAAACATGATTTTTGTTGAACTTCTTATCATAGTTATAACAAAGACCTTTCTCTCATCTTTTTAACAATTTAGCAACTGATAATTTCTTTATAGGAAGGGAATTCTCCTTGATTTCCTTATGCTCCATCGATTTACCACTTTGTTCTACTATTGTTGGAATACATAATAAAGGCTTTGTATATGATTTCCATGGAGTTATTATCGCTTGTTTGGATAGAGTATTCAACAATTGTGAAATAATATTCTCAAATTTTACAATCATGCAAACATGTAACAAACTTGTTAGTTGAGATGCAAACACTTCTTATTGAATAAGAGGTTTAAGCGTTGATATAAAGCATCTCTTCAAAAATCCTTCTAGCAAGCCTTGAATTTTGTGACAATGATTCAAATTCATGCTGATATTGAAGCACTAACCCTATTTGAACCAATATAGATAATATCCCCTGACAATCTTCAAAAGGAGATGGCCTAAATCGATGTCAACAAGCATTACATAAACCGGTCCATGTATCAATCTATTGGTTTGTGAACATCCCATGAAACCACTCATAAGCTTCACCATCAAGAGAAAAAGAAGCCATCTTAACCCTCTCTCTACTAGAGCATGATGAAAATAAAAAAATTGAGTGCCTTTGAAAATCCAACTATGTAGATCACCATTTGAAAATCTTAGCAGCTCCAATTTTATTGCTTTCGAGAAATGAGAAAAATCATCTTTCTACTGCCTATTGGGACATGATGAGGGTGTTGATATACCCACACTATGATTTCGATTATGAACATTCTCATTTCCATTATTAACATTCTAAGCTTGAAAAGATTGTGATAGCTTATTAAATTGATGCATCAATGCTTGCATATTTCTATTCGTAGAATCATTAAAACTCTGAAATTCAGTCATCGCTTTTTCAATAGTTGCTTTATTTTGATTGAACTATTCTTAAAATTTTACTGATGCTCTCGCATTTTCAGCCATATCACCACAATTTCAATGAAAAGCATCAATTGTTACTATCATAGATCATTCTTGATATTATTTACTAATAAAAGCCTAATCCTTCCACAATCTAATGTCCAATTACAAAGAATAAATCCAAAATGAACAGCCCATCAAAAACATACGACCACAGTTCAATGTCCAATTACAAAGAATGAGTCCAAAACAGATAGCCCTTCAAAACATACGAAACAAACACAACATATCACAATGGAAAATACCAAAGAAAACAGCGTACATATCTTGCCCTAGCTGCACAACAGATGGTTCTCGAAAGCAAAGGTATGATTTCTCTTCCTCCTCAATCTTTAAATATCTGTTTGCAAAATTTTGGAATTCACTTGTTAAAAGTATGATGTAGTCAAAGTTATATAATGATTCAAGAACTGTAACTTGTTAAATGTTTCTATTCTACAAAGCAAACTAATGGTTTATTTTCTTTCTTGAATGATACGAGGTAACAAAAAAGAACGAAGGGATCAGGAAAGTTCTAGAATTCGAGCTCCGGAATAGCTCCTATAATAGAGAAGGAGAAGGAAAGAACTCAGTTTAAGAGATCTAAAATTTTTCTAGCTGAGGATCTATTTACTTCTTTCTGTCCTTTTTATAATGCAACTCTAGTTCTCATTAGTTGATAACAGTGTAACCCAGATATGTTATTTCCTTCTATGATGCAACTCCAATTTTCGTTAGTTGATAATTGTATAACCCAAATCTGTTATTTCAATTTGTATTGTGAGGCCACTTATTATTATTATCATCATTTTAATTTTGACTTTTTGAGTTGTCCTTTGTATGCTTAAGTCTTCACAATATAATCTTTCAAATATTGTGATAATTTCCTATTTCTTTGAGATATAACATTGTTGTATGTTACAAAACCTTCCAATGGATTGTTACCATGAAATTTGATAGGTAAGTCTTACTAGGCCATAGGATTTATCTATACGCTGAAAAAAATAATTGTTACCATTTTGGTTTATATTTTTAAACAATGATATTTGTTTAAAGTGTAGTTATAGTTAGAGTGTTGAGACCTGGTGGAGTTAAAATAATTCATATATTTTATATTATTTTCATTTTTAGTTATCTTTTTATTTTTAACTCATTTTATGTTTACCTAATGTTTATAAATACCATTACTACTGAGATTGGGATTATTATTGATTTAATGTTTTTTACTTGTTTTATGGACTTCATGCAAACAAGTTCCTATCAAGTTTTGCACACATGCCTTGTTTGATCTTTTGTTACACATTTACGTTGCATTTGACTAATAGGAATAGAATTGGCATTCTAACTTTATTGCAGTAGAATATTTATTCCCTTGTTTAGTTTGCAAAAACCTCCATATAAGAATGTCCATTCCATATAATATGGGATACATAAAAAATTCATATTCATTTTATTTACCGGTGGAATCAATATTCTCTATAAAAACATCTTCTTGCATTTTAATTTTTTTTTTTAATCTTATTCCATTCAAGTAAACCAAACCTAACATTAGTTTGCAGCTTAAAAAATTGAGAACGTGAAGATCAAAGTAGTCATTTCTATTGTTGACTGGAATAATAAGCTATAGCCAGCTAAGTTTAGACTCCAAATTTCCATTGTTCAAAGATAAGTTTAATTTGCAAAGTCCCTGTGTATATTATAGGAGCAACTTGTCTCGCACAACCATTAAAATATATAACACTATACAGGAGGAAAGTTGACCAGAATAAGAAAAACTAAATCCGAAAACCAGCATGTTAATGAGATGGCAAAGAGACGACTTGAATTTTTCTGGATTCAAAATTCGGGAATATTTCTTGGATTGTTACATGATCATAAGTTGGCACCTGTATCCACATATATTCTTTTATATGTATCACAATATACTTTGATGGTCCAAATAATTTTTCAATTATCTGTTCTCTAAGTACGGATTTCATTTTCGTAATTATGAAGAATAGTTTGTATTTTCCAAAACTTTGGAGAGTTCTTAGATTTGAGTTACTTGTATACGCACATTTAATTAAGAACATATATGTTAGATTTAAAGATTACTGCAACCGAAAATCGCTAAACTTGAAGATCGTGTACCAATTCAAGGATATATTGTACTTCTCTATCACCTAATACGTTCCCAACCGTATTGATATTCTATAAATCAGTAATTATGGGCAAGTACAGTAATTCAAATATTTATTTAAAAAAAAAAATGGATCATTCAAAACCATGGTATTTTTGCATGTGTGGCCAGTCAACTTCTGGTGGCTACTCCTACATGTGCAATACCTGTTTTTGAGGAACTTCTTTAACGTTAAATCTTAATTTTCCTTTTTAAATTTTTTTTTCCAAATTAGAAGAATAAATTTTTTACAGCCTGTACGTTGACTATGTTGTGTACGTCAACGGCTTTGTGCCGACGACTCTTTACGAAGCGAAATATACAGCTTTATATTATCAGATACCTTATTTCCATGCCAGCCTGCTCCTAAGTTGCTCTGAACAACACAGAGGAATGAGGATAACATTTAGGCTCATCGGCATTTTAATCCTTAGCTTCCTAGTGCAAGGCCAGGATGATCAAGGTTCTGTCTCTCTCTCTCTCTCTCTATATATATATATTTATATATACAGACGCCTAATGTACGTTATTTTTACTTCGTAAAGTGAGGTGTAACTTGTGGCACTCCATGAAAATGGTGGTCAAGGTTTCTAGAAATTAAGAACCTTATTTTAGTTCTCGTACAAGTAATTCTATCACTTCAATTTTTTAAAGATGTACTCCATTATGTACTTAAATAGATTAGAATAGAAGCAAAGAAAAATATCAAACAACGGAATAAAATGGCATTTCTAGATGGGCATACTATGAAGTAAATTTGGTCAATTGGATCAAGCTAATCGTGCACATAATAACCATATGGAGTTACAAAATGATGACGATCTGGTTGTTGTTGTTGCTGTTGCTGTTGCTGTTGTTGTTGTTTTACTCATGAAGTTTTGGAATGGCTCCAGTCAAGTATACTAGATTTACATGAAGTATGTCCTAATAGTCCATGGTCATGCAAATGACTAATCATTATTAACGCTAGGCGAGTAGTGTTCATTAATTAAGTGATATTTTTATATTTTCAAATACCCTAAAAAATATTTTGGAATAATTCCAAATGGCATTTTAAATGTTGGTCATATGCTCTTAATATAACTTCTAAACTTTTAGATGTTGTATATAGTACATTTAAATTTGAACATGGCTTGAGTTTACCCGTAAAATTTTGACATATATTATTATAAATAAGCTTCTAAATCATGATAAATATATAATATAAATAATTTCTTTTTTCTTATTTTAAGTAAAAAAAAGGTAAAAAACAAAAAAAAAAACATTTATTGAGGTTGAAATTGAGAAAGTATTAATTTATCTTGTGACGGTTTTATTTTTTCTCTCTCTTTCTTTTTTTTTTTTTTGCTGAAATTTGATAGGTTTGGAGAGCATTTTTATATGTGGACCACAAAGTTAAGGGTCATTTGCTATAGTTAAAAGTTTACAAGTATAATCACACTAAAATCAACGTTTATTGGGTTATTTGTATTTTTTCAAAAACTCTTAAATTTTTAATAGAATTATGTGTCCTTACGATCTCAAAAGTTTTCGGTGGACAAGAGAACTTCCGTTATTATAATTATCATCTCCTTCAGTTTACCGTCAATAATTGCTTGAACCACATTATCCAGATTACATAAGCATCGACTGTGGAGCACCAAATGACTATCATGACGACAGTATCGGCATCCAGTACAAAACAGATGCTGGATTTGTAGACACTGGAGTAAACATGCAAGTGTCCTCTAAAGTCTTCAACGACAACTACAAGCAACAATCAAAGAACTTAAGAATCTTCCTAATGGGACAAGAAACTGCTACACTCTTCGACCAAAACAAGGAAAAGAAAACACATATTTGGTCCGAGCATCATTTTGGTATGGAAACTATGATGGCTAAATCAAACCCCAATATTTGATCTATACATCGACACTAATTATTGGGCCACCGTGAATTACACGAGTTATATATACGAAGAAGTGATTTATGTTGCCCCAAGAGAATATATACAAGTTTGTCTTGTGAATATTGGGTTAGGTGTGCCTTTTATCTCAGTTTTGGAGCTGCGAACTTTAGATAATTCCACTTATAAATTGCCATCAACAACGTCAATAGCTCTAAGTACCGAATGGCGGTATAATATTGGATCATCAAGCACAATCAGGTACTTTTTTTAATTACCTTAAAACCTCAATTATCAACGTTGACTTAAAGATCGTTATTTTTTGTCTAAATATCTGTCAAGGTATTCACGTCTCTATTTAGAAAAGTCGTTTTTAGTAATATAGTATATATGTCAGAATCTTTTTGCGCGTTTTTGCTAGATAGCAGGTTTCACCGACAAAAATGATAATTCCGATGATAATGTTTTTTGAGAATAAAAAGCAAATCAGCAATTTCTATCTATCCATTTAATGGATTTCAAGTTATGGAAAAAAATTAAAATATGAACATACCAAAAGCTACAACCTTTACTTTGGGGGAATAAATACAAAATATGTAGGGTAATACATCCATCCATAATCTACCCTATAGGTACAAGTTTCTAAATTTTAGAATCAGAATTTATTTTATAATTTCTAATGTAGAATTTGCAGTTTTTTTAATTGCATTTTTAAAATATGAAATTTCCATGTAAAACTTTTTTTACAGCTAAACCTAGTTGGTTAATAACATATGTTCAATAAAAATTTCCAAGTATAACATCCTGTTCATTAAAACCTGCGTACTTATCTAAAATCTAACCCATAATAATACTCTTATATTATATATTAATAATCTCTCCCTAGAACTTTGCATTATATTTTGTTGTGGTCAATTTCAAGAGAGCTTATGGGAAGTTTAAAAAGTAAGGAAAATGAAATAAAATTAGTAAAGGAAGAAGAAAACTACCATACCCTGATATGCACATAGATATTATAATTTAGTGAGAGCTTTACGCCTTTAATTCCAAAATCTGTGGTTACCTTACTGTCAAAATTGATTCTTATATAATAGGCATCCCCAAGATAATTATGATCGCACTTGGTCGAACAAAACCTTCACTGGCTGGACATTGGTGACCAACACAACTCCAGTTGCTACATCTACAACCAACGATGCATATGAAGTGCCGCAAGAAGTTTTGGTGACTGCTCAACAGACATTAGGTGTCAACGAGACATTGACGTGTTTTGGACTTCGAAACCAGGTTATGTTTGGTATGTCTATTTCCACTTTGCTGAGGTAGTAGATCTCAAAGGTCGAATAAGAGAAATGGATATCTTCATGATGGCTGAAAAGGTTGATACGGTTAGCCTTCAAAACCAGGTCCCTTTAACAGTGGCTTCATTGCCTGCAACCGGACAAAGGATCGAATTTACACTTAAAGCCACTGCACGATCTGATCTACCACCTTTACTCAATGCACTTGAGATTTTCACCGTCGTAAATCTTCCTATTTCACAGACAGATTTAGACAATTGTAAGTGTATATTTTATTTTATCTTAAATTCAGACCATGAGCATAGTTATGGGATAAAATACTTGAAAAAGGGTAGAGAAAGGGTCTACATTTGGGCAACTTTTTAATAAAAAGCAATAAAAATTTTCATTTTGAAGACGTGTTTATAAGTTACAAACACAAACCCATCCTCTGCATTTTTCCCCGAATAAATAATTATTAAGTTTGTTATCGATACCTATAATTTTTTTCATTTTCTGCCATACATTCATATCTTAGCTATTTGACTATATCTACCTTTCAAATCAATTTATGGTGTTGAAAATTTAGTTGATGGCGTCAATGACATCAAGACAACATATGGAATTGCTAGACAGAGTTGGCAAGGTGACCCTTGTGTCCCACGAAACATGACATGGGAAGGATTGAACTGCAGCTATGATGACAATGTTCCAAAAATCATTTCCCTGTGAGTATAATACTAATCTCAAGATCGATTTCTCATTTAAAATATGGGTTTATAATTAAAATATCAAAGCTAGTCTATTAGCTACATTTTTGTGAAAACACATATTTTACTTTATTATACTATTTTTCTGGCAGGAATTTGAGCTCCAGCAATTTGACAGGGACGATCACTACTTCGTTTTTAAATCTCACGGCGATGACTTTCTTGTATGTGTCCCTTTTGCTCGTTCATGGACCATGTGTAATTGACGATGAACTAATAAACATTTGAGACCTTGCCTTTCTTGTTAAAAAATGCTGTAATTGAAAGTTAACCTTTAAGTTAATACGTACATTCACACTTAGCATTTGCCTTTGCTTCCTTGAAAATTGCGATTGATGCTTACATATCTTACTTACATTGCCTATCAATTTGTAAATGCAAAATACTTGTTCAGGGATTTATCAAATAATGGACTGACTGGATCACTGCCCGCGTTTTTCGCTCAAATGTTAAATCTTAAGTTCATGTAAGTGGGGATTTGTATTTTGTTTCAAAGATATTTTTTGGGATTATTATATCCTTATCATCAAGGTCTTTAACTTTTTATAATAATATAATGCAGTAATTTAACTGGCAACCGCCTAAGTGGTTCGATCCCAGAGCAACTTAAGAAAAGACAGCAAGATGGAACAATTCAGCTAAGGTTTGACCATCTTTCTCTTTTAAAGTAATTTCAATAAATAATTAATTTTACCATTTATTTATTGGAAAAGTCATATCTTAGCTAAAGCTTGGATGGAAATGATCCATGTAATAATTTTTATGAATAGTTTATTTCATTTGGTAAATTATAAGTCCTTTTTGATGAAGATGAAGAAACCCTTTTTTTTTTTCAATCTTGTAAATTGGCTTATTTATTTCAAAATTAATGAGAGTATTTATGTTGTTGGACAGCATTCTGAACAAGTTCTATTATGTTTCTGACAATTTCATAGTGAATTAAAAAATACATATTAAACAAAACTGTTAAGTTACTCGTACCAGAAGATCGTAAAATTATTAATTTTGTCAGATTTTGTCCAGTTGCAAAATATGTTGACAAGCATTAATGGTCTTTGCATAGTTTGGATGATAATCTTCTTTGTACGGCCGATTCATGCGAGCAGACTTCCACACATAAAAACAAGAGCATCATTGTACCATGGTTGCAAGTGTTGCATCAGTTATCGCTTTGATATTCTGGGCGGTTTCCTGACGTTTTGGTGGCGCGGTGGGGATAACAAAAACAAAGGTACCTGCGTTTTTCATTTACCATATGTGCTTTATATCGTTTCTAAACGAAGTTATATTATTATCTACATGACATGACAATGGGACGCCGTGTTGACATTTTGACCTAAGAGAAGGAAATCCAATCCAATCGTCATTCCTTTCATTGCAATACACACGCATATACTGAAGTAGCTTTGTTGGGACTAAATTACCCTAGTTTCGTTCATCCTAATGAGGTTATTTATTTATTTATTTTTATATACATTCTGTTGATCCTCTAACCAATATAGATATCTTTATAAATATCAATATATATTCTTTTGAATTTTACAGATTTAGTAACAACCTTTAGTGAGTCCTTGATCTTTAATCCATTGAGAGATAGATTGGTTGGAATATTGACTACTTCATATGTCCCACGCTCTTTCAAATGCTTTCAAGGGATCAAACATGAGTAATCCCAGCGATATATTCTAAGAGGGAACATTTTATTGAAAGAGGTCCACTCTAGAGCCTACTAGGCAAATTTAGCAAAGAAACACATAGCTAAGCCCAACAAGGGGAATTTTTGTTGGTTTAACAAGTTCGAAGACGTACACCTGCATAGAGAAGTGCACTATTTATTAAGGGCTGAGAGAGAGAGAGAGAAGCCTAAGACCTACATATATATATATATATATTATTTTCATCATACCAAATACCGATTGGAGCATTAATTTTGTATTGGGTTTTCACGCAGCAGTAAATTAGGGTTTATCACAAACCATTGATTCACGTAGAATGCTGGCGTGTAATCCTTAGATACCAATTGATTATGAAAATTCATAGGAATTTGGCATCAAAATTAGAAGAAATACATGAAATTTGAGAATTTGTGAAGAAAAAGGGTAAAGATGGCTCAAATATTGTATTTTCGATAACGACTGAGAGTTCTATGTCCTAAGGAATACAATATATAGGCTAGCTTAAAAGTTGCCGTATATAGAACCGAAATTGCTAAAAATAAAAGGGTCCTAAAATGAAATTCATAAAAAGATAAGTAAAATGTTATAGACGATGTACAAAAAAAAATAAGTCTATAAAAGGTTATAACAAAAATAAAGCTGCTTAAAATATAAAAATTGCCAATTTGAGGCCCTCAATGAAGGAATTTAGCCAAAAAGCGGCATAACTCAAGACCAAAGGTCTTGACTTCTTCAAGTTAGCTCATTTCCTTTAAAATAGGGTTTTCATGTCACCCAACAGTGACAGACCAGTTTCTATCCCCACTTCTCTAGATACTTGTTCACCACTATCTGTATCTCATCATCTTCCCCCTGGGTAGACAAAATTCACCCTTAAATTGTCTTCATCCGAGTTATCACCAATATATGGGATGAGATGCTTCTCATTAAATACATTAGTAGTTCAAAAATGGCTAGGTAGCTTCAACTTGTATGCACTTGGGTTTATCTTCTCTATGATCTTCACTGGTCCAATCTTCCTAGTTGACAATTTATCGTATTCACCAATAGAAAAACTATCTTTGACAAGGACATCCCAAACATAATCTCTACATCAAACTCCACATGTTGTCTCTTCCTATCAATAGGTTCTTTGTATTTATCTAAGCCTTTTCTAAATTGTTCTGAACAACCTTGTGAATCTCTTGTAGGCTATGGACAAAGTCTTCTACCTTCCCATGAATCTTAGTCCTATCTGGCAATGGTAACAAACCAAGTGGACTTCTTGGACTTCTTGGACAACAGAGTAAGTCACTGAAATGGACTAAATCCTATACTATGGTTGACTGCATGATTATATGCAAACTCTGCCCAACTTAGCCATTGATCCCAACTCTTCACATGCTCTCCTACCAAGAACCTCAATAGATTTCCTAAGGATCTATTTACCACCTTAGTCTATCGATCTGTCTATGGTTGATAGGCGCTACTAAAATTTAGTTAAGTATTTACCATTTTCCATAGACTATGCCAAAATGGCTAAGAAATCTAGTATCTGACGCAGCAGAATAAAAGGGAACAATCGCAAGACGTTGATTCGCGCACGAATACCCGGCTTGTGATCTTCAAATATCTATTGATTCTGAGAATACTTAGATATTTGGCATCAAAAGTCGAAATCTACACAAGATTACGAATTTTTGGATAAAGAGAGAACACTCTCAAAGAAAATTCATTCAAAATAACATATTCTGTCTCATATGCCATAAGGCTTACATATATATAGGCAAGCTTGGAAGTTGCCATAATCGAAAAAGGACTAAAACCTATTAAACAATATTAAATAGCATTTAAAAGGAAAAACTAAAACTGACATCCTATTAAAAGACATTAAATCCTATGAAACTGACATCATATTAAAAGACATTAAATCATATTAAAAATCCTATTAAATGATACTAAAAATTATTCTTTAGAAATATTAAATGATATTCTAAAGGCATTGACCACATCATTAATTACGAATTTGAGAAACCCAAAAGACATGTAAAGTACGGCGCTCCAACATGGGCAGTGTAGAACTAAAGGCCGATGGCATATGTTGTTGGCATAGGATTTTTCGTCTCTTCATCCTATGCTACATCATCCTCTCCAGGTTGGACAAAATTCGACCTCGAATTTTAATCATGTTATGCAGTAAGTCCTCAACTTGTCTCCTCAACTCTTCATGTTTTGTAGGGCTCATTTGATGACGACGACAATTTGGAAGGGTTGCACTTAGTTCAAGATCAATTTGGTGTTGAATGTCTCTCAATGGGGATAACCCATCTGATAACTCTTCAAAAAACACATCCTGGAGCTCCTTTACAACCACAGTTGCAAACTCAGATATTGCTACCTCCTGAGTAACCTCCTTGTCCACTAAAGCAAATATCGCCTTAGATTTCTGTTCAGCAATATGAAAATCAAAATTTGGTTCACCATTGCCTATAGGCTGAAAAATATCTTTTTCCAAAAATTCTTCCTCTTCATACTCCTCATCAAAAATAGGTTTTCCATCTCCCTCAACCTTAAGCACATCATCATATTTTGTGAAAAATTCTTCTTCATCATTCTCAATGTCGAAGACAGGTCCTCCATCACACACAGCTTCAAACATAGGCTCATCAGCCTCATAAGTGTCAAATATTGGTTCTCCATCATAGTTGTCCCCATCAATAGAAGAAAAATCATTATCAAATTTCAGGATTTTTGTGTTCATCCCTAATTCTCTACAACTATTATCTTTCTTAACAAAAGAGGAGTCATCATTCGATTCCTGATAACCTACATCAGGTATCAAATCAAAATTAGGCACTGGATTAGGATTAGGGTTTCTAACTTTATTTTGATTCACCAAAAGTGCCTCTATCCTTTCTGTGACCTGATCCACCATACGACTCAAGCACCAATCGACTTTCTGCTCGATTCGTCGACCTAGGTCATCACGACCATAGATTTCATCTATACGTCGCTGGTTGACTTGTTTGCGAGGCGCCATGATATTCCAAGAGCGAACTCGACTCTGATACCAACTGACGCAGCAATAAAAGGGAACAATCGCAAGACATTGATTCGCACACGAATACCCAGCTTGTGATCTTCAAATATCTATTGATTCTGAGAATACCTAGATATTTGGCATCAAAAGTCGAAATCTACACAAGATTACGAATTTTTGGATAAAGAGAGAACACTCTCAAAGAAAATTCATTCAAAATAACATATTTGTCTCATATGCCATAAGGCTTACATATATATAGGCAAGCTTGGAAGTTGCCATAATCGAAAAAGGACTAAAACCTATTAAACAATATTAAATAGCATTTAAAAGGAAAAACTAAAACTGACATCCTATTAAAAGACATTAAATCCTATGAAACTGACATCCTATTAAAAGACATTAAATCATATTAAAAATCCTACTAAATGATACTAAAAATTATTCTTTAGAAATATTAAATAATATTCTAAAGGCATTGACCACATCATTAATTACGAATTTGAGAAACCCAAAAGACATGTAAAGTACGTCTCTCCAACATGGGCAGTGTAGAACTAAAGGCCGATGGCATATGTTGTTGGCATAGGATTTTTCGTCTCTTCATCCTATGCTATATCAGTATCCCTATTTGAAACAATGCTCCAAAGCAACCCATGTAATCTGAACACTTCTCGAAAGTACAACTATGCCACACGCACAACATCTATAGTCTTCTTGCAGGGAATAAAGGAGACCATCTTTGAAAATCTATCAACAACTACAAAGATGAAGTCATTACCTCATTGTGTTCTTGGTGATTCTAACACGAAGTCTATGCTCACATCGATCCAAGGCTGTAAAAGGATGGGGAGTGGCATGTATAACCCTGCATTTATAGCTGCACCTTTAGACACTTGGTAGATCCTACAACGATGTATGTAGTACTCCTCTTTGCGAATTGTTGGAAAAAATAAGATTCCTATACCAATTACAAGGTTCTGTCTCATTCGACATGTCCCTCATCATGCAATTCTTTGATGATTAGAGAGTGCAAACTATAATCTACGAAATACAATTGATTACCCTTGAATAGAAACTCATCCGACAGCAAATACTTAGAATTTTCTCCAGCTCTAACTCTAGCCAATATCTTAGAAAAATAGGGATCAGTCTCATATAAACCAGTAAAAGAATGAAAGCCAGGTATCTCTACATTCAGCTTGTTTAGAAGGCTCCAATATCTACTTAATGCATTGGCAACTCTACTTGTAATGCTGGATTTGTGCTTCACAACAAAAGTGGAACGCTTTAAGTAGGCCACCTAAGAAGCATGCCTAGCTGAGACTTTATCCTAATTGAATAAATGCTTAAGAGCCTCATGGTCAGTGTATAGATAATGTTGCCAACGATTAACAGCTTGTACCACAACAAAAAACTTTACATTTTAAGTGCTATATCATAATTTTGAGCCTAACAACTTATCCATATAATAAGCAATCGGTTTGTTATTCTAGCTCAACACAATCCTAATTCCTACCTTCGATGCGTCTGCATGTAACTCAAAAGGTTGATCAAAATCTAGAAGGACTAATATCGGGGCTTCATCTTTATCTTCTCAAAGGACCTATCCACTTCCTCAGTCCATATAAACTTCCCTCCTTTCATATAATTTGTTATTGGAGCCAATGCTGCTAAAATGTGGGATGAATCGCTTGTAAAATAGTGCAAGGCCAATGAAGCTTCTATTTTAAGTCAACGAACTAGGCCCAGGCCATTATTGAATCATTTCCACTTTGGTTCTGTCAACTTGCAAGCCTTTGCTCAAATCACATCACTAAGAAAAAGTGCCTCATATGTCAAAAGCACGCACTTCTTCATGGTTGCATAAAACTTTTCCTTACATAGTACAGAAAGAACAAGCCTCAAATGTTTGAAATGCTCTTCAAAGTTAGCACTATAAATCAATATATCATCAAAGTAAACTACAAAACATTTGCCAATGAATGGCCTCAAAACTTGGTTCATCACCTTCATGAAGGTACTGAGTGCATTTGATAACTCGAATGGCATAACTAGCTACTCATATAAACTCCTCCTACATCTTAAAAGCCATTTCTCGCTCATCACCGACTCGAATATGGATCTTTTGATACCCACTCTTCAAATCTAGTTTAGTGAACACCCTTGCAGTATTAGGCTTGTCAAGTAAATCATCTAGGCATGGAATAGGAAAGTGATACTTGATTTTGATTTTATTAATGGCACGACTATCCACATACATCCATTAAGAACCATCCTTCTTAGGTGTTAGAAGGGTCGAGACTGCACATGGGCTCAGGCTCTCCATAATAAACCCTTAGCCAGCAACTTGTCAACTTGCCTCCTCAACTCCTCACGTTTTGTAGGGCTCATTTGATAATGTGGTCAGTTTAGAAAGACTGCTTCAAGCTCAAGATCTATCTGATGTTGAATATCACGTAGAGGTAGTAACCCATCAGGTAAATCCTTAGGAAACACATCTTAGAACTATACTATCAGAACTACTACTTCAGGTAGCCCCACTTCTCCTTCAACTTCCTTACCAATGAAAGCAAAAACAATGTAAGACTCCCATATCTCCTCCTTAAATCTAACTAAGGACAACAAGCCATAGCTACTACCTCGACTCCGTTTAATAAGCTTGGACTCAATAGAATCCCTGTTCGGTACTAACATAATCTTCACCCCTTTGTATACAAAACTACATGTATTAGCCCTTCCATCATGCATTACACCTCAATCAAACTACTGAGGTCTTTCCAACAACATGTGACATGCATCTATTGTCATCACATCACACCATATAACATCCTTATATCTAGAACCAATGAAGTAAGAGATAAGGGCAAGTTTAGAAATTCTTACCTCACCATCCTTTTTCAACCAAGATAGTTTTTAAGGCATTGGGTGCTGCTTTGGTTGAATGCCTAATTTCTTCACAATTTTTATGGACACGATATTTTCGCAGCTACCAGAGTTAATCATGAATCGATATACCTTACGTAAAATGGTACGGATGGATTATAAGTTTTTATTTCAAAGCCATTCCTCCTTGACGGTGCTGAAAGTCATATACGATCTTGTAACTACCAGATTCGCCCTACTATCTCCCATTAGAAATTCTTCCTCATCATACTTATTGTCGAAGATAGGTCCTCCATCACCCACAACTTCAAACATAGCCTCATCATCCTCATTCTCCTCATTTTCAACAAAAAGTGTCTTCTTATTAGCCTTCCTACATTTAGACTGTTGATGACTAGTTTCACCATGTTTGAAGCACTTTAACAAACTACTACTCGATCCACTAGTACTAAGCTTATTAAATCATCGGATAGTGCTGTTACTAGGAGTTCCATCCCTATACAGTTTACTCCATTACTAGTACTACCACTACCCGTTACATCACCACCATACAGACCACTCCTAGATTGCTTCAACTATTTCTCAATAATCAATGCCCTCTAGTGTACTACTGATATACTAACAAGGTCAAATAAATTGATTGTATCTTCAATCTGCATTCTTAAACCCCCAGTGTATCTTGCAACCAATTGATCATCTATTTAGGGCAAAATGGCGCTCACATGTGCTTCTTCATCTTCTCCCATGAGGTGATTTTTTACTTTCCCAGCCTAGTCCGAGTCAATTTCAACTGTTGCCACCACGTTGTAGCCTTATGATGCAATCTGGTTGCTACCAACTACATCCGTTTATCCTTAGAGACCCCTTTAAACTCCATGATCTTCTTAACCTTAGCCAACCAATCCAATAATTCCTTTGGTTAGAGGTTGCCATGAAATTCCAGTACCTTTATTCTCATACTAAGTTCCCAATGCCTCTAGTCTTTCTCTACATGGGGCCCACTATGCCTACATGGTACTTCATCATGCTGTTCATATCCTCCTCAACAAAAGAGAAATCATCCTTTGCTTCATCCACATATGGTATCGAATTATAGGTTTTCATCCCTGTTTAAGGTTTTCATAACTTTTGTTCTCCATTTGCCTAAAAAACATCTTCATCTACATTTTCAACTCGATATTTGTGAAGTATGAATGGTGTCTCTTTGTAGTATTCTTCTTCTACATCAGAAGAAGAGTTATAATCTTCATCATCATGAATAAGCATTGGATGATGGTTTTGCCTACGCGTAGGGTTAAGATCCTTATTCTGATTGGCAATTAACCTACTCATCTTCACTACTAATGGATGTAACATAACATCCCATTGTTCAGCAATCATCTTCACTATCTTGTGATGTAGATCATCACGGACATAAATCTCCTCCACTATATGTTGTTGATTATTCTGCCTTCATAGTGCCATCTACTTTAAGAATGAACGTAGCTTTGATACCAATATGATGTTGCAGTAAGTTAGGGTTTATTAGAAACTGTTAACTCATGTAGAATGTTTGATTGTGATCCTCAGATACCAATTGATTCTAAGAATTCCTAGGTATTTGACATCCAAATTCATTGAAATATATGAAATTCGAGGATTTGGAGAGAAAAAGGGTAAAGACGACTCAAATATTGTATTTCTAATCATGACTGAGAGTTTTGTGTCCTACATAATATAATTTATATGTTAGCTTAAAAGTTTCCATAAATAGAACCAAAATTGCCAAAAATTAAAATGGTGCTAAAACAAAGTACATAAAAAGGACAAGCAAAATCCCACAACGACGTACAAAACAAATAAGTCTATAAAAAGTTATAACGAAAATAAAATCTATCTAAAATATAAAACTACCTTTTTGAGGCCTAAACGAAGAAATTTAATCAAAAAGCGGCATAGCTCAATACTAAAGGTTCTGACTTCTTCGACTTGGCCCATTTCCTTCAAGATAGGATCTTTAGATCACCTAATAGTGACATACTAGTTTATGTCTCACTTCTCTAGGTATTTGTTCGTCATTATCTCCACCTCATCATTTTAGTAGTTTTGTCACATAAATATCATACCTTCTCAGAAAATAGATGACGCTCTTTTTGTTACAAACTTAAATGAATTATGCATGAAATTATCTCATATTTGGATACTCAGTTGTTGAGTTACTTTTGGAGATCTTATGGTAAAAGCTATTGATAATAATCGATGATATTTAGCATGTGAGTTACTTTAGAAGACCTTATTGAGGAAGTTGTGAATAGTAATTTTGTTTATTTTTTCTTATCATCTATAAACTAGCATTCATATTAAAATAGGGAATAGGACATCGAATTGATCAACTTTTTTTTCTATGTTGCTGAGGAGGCAGCAAATCAAGGACAAATCTTGAAGAATCCTAGGACCATGATAGGCTTCTAGGTTTTGTTAGATAGGTTATGTAACTAAAATCAAAGGGTTAATAAACCTTCCAACCCTAAAATGATATTAATACAAGTGCACATAATCTAAAACAAAGCTTTCATTTGAACTTCCATTGAACACACACATATCTTCTATCGATTAAACAAAGCAAGAAATTCTTAAAATCTAACACATCTTAGGTTGCTAGAACCATATCATAATTCAAAATATATAATTGGGAAAAAAATTCAAAATCAAAACCAACAAGGATCCAAGTTTGCTCATTAGAAATTATATAATTTGGGGTGATAATTTAGTCTGTATTAGATAATATAGCTCAAAATACTATGACATAGTTTCTAAGAGGTAATATGATTTTGAGTAAGTTTGGTTCATTGGTATGACATTAGTTTGATATCTATTTCATGTCTATTTTGTTATGTGATAGAGTTATTAAGATAACATTATGCAACTAAAATAGTGTTGAGAAATTCTTCATTGAATGGAAGATTTTTACAACTTCTATCTAAATATAGGAAGAGAACAATAACACTCTCTCTTGAAAATAGGAAAATACATACTGAAGAAACTCTTAAAGAAACTCGCTTGCATTCATCTTATTTTGGCTTCCTCATGAGAAATGAGATGCCTTAACTAATGTAAAAAGGTAAGTATTTATAGTTAAAAACTTAGAGTTTTAGCCTCTAATGCTATTACAAAAATTATAGGAGATTTCTTTTCATTCTCAAACATTAATGGTTTCAAAATTTTAGAACTCATTTATTTTTTATTTGAATTATTTTACGCCACAAAAGTAGCTTTACTATTTTTCATAATCTCCTACTTAAAGTCACTTTTGGTGAGCTTTCAAAATCTTCTTGATCTTGCCAATTCCATGTTGTTTTACATTTTTGATAGGCTACATGAGAATCAACACCATATAAACTTATCAATGTTAATTACCTTTGCCATTGCATCTTCAAAATTCTCTTTGGTATGGATTTTCTACATATCCACTCTCCCTTCTTCTACTACTTCTTGGACATAGTAATATTGAACACCTATGTAATTCATCCTATAATGAAAGGTCAGATTCCTTGCAATGTGTAAGGCACTCTGACTGTCATAATATATTAAAATCTTCTTTTGTTTATGCCTAAACTCATCCATTAGTCTTTGAGTCCAAATTGCATCCTTACATGCTTGGGTAGCTGCCATGTATTCAGTTTCTATAGTAAATAGAGCTACAACAGAGTGTAATTTTGATAACCAGCTTACGACTCCATTTGCAAGTGTGAACACATAAACTGTAGTAGATTTTCTTTTATCAAGATCACCTACAAAATCTGAATCAACATATCCTCTAAGAATGAATTTTGATCCTCTAAAACAATGCAACATGTGAGGTTCCTTTAATATATCTTAGGATCATCTCAACAGTATTCCAATGCTCTTTACTAGGATCTACCATAATGCGATTGGCCATTATAACTGCTTGAGCAATATTTAGTCTCGTACAAATGATTGCATACATAAGACTTCCTATTGCTTATACATATAGTACTTGAGGCATTTTTGTCCTCTCTGCTTCATTGCTAGTACATATACTTGAGGATAATTTATAATTAAGAGGAAGTAGGGTAGAGATTAGCTTAGTCTTGTATGTTAAAACGTTGCAAAACTTTTAGTAGATAATTCTATTGAGAAAGACAAATCTTCCTTTTTTTTTTTTTTTTGTCTTAGTGAATTTGCATCCCTAAAATCCTGTTTGCTAGTCTTAAGTCCATATCAAACTCTCCAGCCAAATGTTCCTTCAATTCTTGCATTTGATCTTTGTTAGGGCCTACAACCAACATATCATCCACATATAATAATAAAATAATGAAGTAATTATCTCCAAACTTCTTATAATATCTATAATGATATGAACTTAGTCCGTTCTATCCAAGATTAATAATGGAGGAATCAAATCTCTTATAGCAATACCTAGGTGCTTGCTTTAAATTGTACAAAGATTTAGTTAACCTACAAACCAAATTTTCTTTTCCTTGCTCTTTAAAGTCTTCTGGTTAGAGAATGTATATTTCCTCTTCATGTTTCCCATGAAGAAAAGCTTTCTTTACATCCAATTATTCAAGATGTAAATCTAATACAACACTCAAAGATAGAACTACTCTAATAGTGGTAAATCTAACAACTAGAGAAAAAATTTCATTAAAGTCTATACCTTCTTTCTGAGTATACCCTTTAACCACTAGTCTTGCACAATACCATTCCACTTGGTCATTAATGTCTAATTTGATCTTGTAAACCCATTTGTTGCCAATGGCTTTTCGATCTTTAGGCATGTTAACAAGCTCCCATGTCTTGTTTCTATCTAAGGCTTCTATTTCTTCTTACATTACTGCCATCCATAGAGAAGCATCTACTTAAAGGCTCTTGATAGGTTGATGGTTCTCCTTCTTATGTTAAAAGATAGTAAGCATCATAGCTTGCCATGACATAGTTTGAGTGCCATGATGGTTTCCTTATCTAGTATGTTGTTCATCAAACTTTAACATCATTGACGTCATTTATATCTTGTTCTTCGTGCCTTAGTTTTACTTTAAAATAATCATTTTCTCTCAATTTCTCATTTATTTGAACAGTGGTAGTCCCTTTAGTAGTCTTGTTATTTCCTCGTTTACTTTTTAGTTCACTTTCTGCAAATATCACATCCTTGCTGATAATTACCTTGCAGGACATGGGATCCCACAAGAGATACCCCTTAACACTATCGGCATAGCCTAAGAATATATATTTCCTAGATTTTGGATCCTGGTTTGTTCATTCTTTAGAGTTATTCATCACATAGATAGGATATCCAAAGACATGTAAAGAAGAATAAGAATAATCTATTGGTTTTCCTTTCCACATTTCCATTGGTGTCTTGAAATCAATCGTAGTTGACAGTGATTGATTTATCACATAACAAGTAGTTTTTACTGCTTTTACCCATAAAGACTTGGCTAAATCTGCTATTCACAACATAGCTCTTGCCTTTTCTAGGAGAGTTCTATTCATTCATTCTACTACACTATTTTACTGAGGTGTATGAGCAACTGTAAATTGCCTCTTAATACCCTCCTTCTTGTTAAATGCCAAAAAATCACCATCCATTTATTCTCTTTCATTATCTGTCCTTGAGCACTTAATTTTCTTCCCTATTTCAAGCTCCTCCTATGCTTTAAACTCCTTGAATACTAGAAACACATCTGTTTTTTCCTTGATTAGGTATGCCCACAATCTCTTGGAATAATTATCAATAATAAAAAAAAAATATTTTGCTCCTTTGAAGGGTATGTCTAGTGACTACCACACATCAGAATGAATTAAGTCTATTATATGCTTAATTCTAGTAGTGAATCTACTAAACTTTAACCTGTGTTACTTGCTTATCACACAGTGCTTACAAAAAGACAAGCTTACTAATTTAAGCCTGGGTAAGAGATTACGTTCTACAAGAATTTGTAAGCCACGTTCCAACATATGGCCTAGTTTGTGATGTTACATCATCGTTGTTTCTTCTTGTCCAGCCGATGCAACTGATGCATCCGCTTGTCGTAACATATCTCACTGAAGCATATAACGATTACCTATAACATTCTCTGCTTTCATCACTACAAGAGTGTCTCTCACCACTTTTAAGATCTCTCCTTCAATGTAGATCTTACACCTAACGTCATCTAATTGCTCAACAGACAATAAATTCTTATTTAACCCTTCATACCTTGGATTGTGCGAATCATAGCGTTATACATTTTTAATTCAATTGTACCAACTTTAACAATTTCTAATGCATAATCTTCCTTTATAAACATAGAGCCTTTCGAGATGGGCTTATGAATGCAAAAACTGGTCTTGGTGAGGAGTCATGTGCCAAATTGCACTAGAATCCATTATTCAAACATTAGCAAGCTGTTTTCCACCTACAAAATGAATTGTTGCTTCACTATATAGGATTTCTCCAGTTTTTGAGGTACTTGCAACACACTTTAAGAGGTTGTTACCTAAGAGTCTTTTCTGTATTCTTCTTTTTATAGCAACAATATTTCTTCAAGTTCCCTTTCATACCACAATGGTAGCATTTGAAATTCTTCCTTATTTGAGATTTTGGTATACCATGACTTTTACTCCCACTAGAGCCACGCTCTGTTGATCTACCTCTCATCATTGCAAAAGCCTCCACTTGCTTTGAACCTTCCAATCTATCTTCTTTGTTCTTACACCTAGATCCTACTTTAATAATAGATCTAGCAATGTCACCAATGATAGAGAGTTAATAATATTATTATTTGTTTTTTTAATGATGAGTTAATCATACAGATCTAGTAGGCTTTGAAGTAGAAGTTCTGTATGCTTATTTTCTACTATTTTAAAATCTAATGATGTGAGCTGAGAAAATAGCATATTTAGATTGTTGATGTGATCCATCATTGATGTTGCGTTTCTCATTCATAGAGTATAAAATTTCCTCTTTAAGAATATTTTGTTGTGAAGTGAGTTGACCTAGTACAATTTACTTGGTGCATCCCATATCTCCTTTATAGCCTTCTTCCTTACAAGACTAGACAAATCTAAATCTACCATTGCTAAGTGTAGATTGCCAATGATATTATCATCTATTTATCATTAGTTATATTTGCGAGTCTATCTTCAATTGTTGCTAAGCAATTTTCCTTCCTCAAAATTACATTTATCTTTAATTTCCATAAGGAAAAATTGCTCCCAATGAACTTCACAATCTCAAATTTTGCTACCATTTTTGAAACTAAATCAGCATGCATAATTTTCAATGTTAATAATATCCGTAGAATAAATAATGCCCAATAACCCTAGGCTCTGACACCACTATTATGTACCATAGTTATTAAGATAATATTACGAAACTAAAATAGAGTAGAGAAATTCTTCATTGAATGGAAGATTATTACAACTTCTCTCTAAATACAAGAGGAGAACAATAACACTCTCTCTTGAAAATAAAAAATATATACAGAAGAAACTCTCAAAGAAACTCGAATTCATCTTATTTTGGTTTCTTTATGAGAAATGAGATGTCTAAACTAATGTAAAAACGTAAGTATTTATAGTTAAAAACTAGAGTTTTAGCCTCTAATGCCATTATAAAAATCATAGGAGATTTCTTCTCTTTCTCAAACTTTAACGGTGGCAAAATTTTTGGATCCTACACCATCAATTCTTTTATTTTTATTTGACTTATTTTATTCCACAAAAGTGGCTTTACTATTTTTCATATATTTCAATCAGATTTTGTCAAAAAAAGATACTAATAAAAAAATAGGTATTTGTACTTATAAGTAGTATATATATATATATATATATATATTTAGATAAAATACAAATAAAAAACATACCATCTGAATTGAGCTTTATGACCATAACCATTGCACAATGCGATTAAAAGATACTTTTAACAATAATGTATTTATCTTCTACTTAATTAAATTTGCAGTAACAACGACATGGACAACATCCTCAACCTCAGTGAGTTCGGCTCCAGCTAATAACGGGGCAATAATTGTCTTAAAGAATCGGCCTTTTACGTCTTCTGACCTGTCAAGAATGACCAATAATTTTAAAGTAGTCATTGGAGAGGGCGGCTTTGGGAAAGTTTATCTCGGAATTCTAGAAGATGGATTCACCAAAGTGGCTGTGAAGATGCTCTCCAAGTCATCAAGGCAAGGATACAAAGAGTTTCATGCTGAGGTTTGTTAAATAATCTAATTAACTTACAATATATGAAACGATTGTTTTACTTCCTTCACTTTCATTTTTTATAATTATGATCAATGGCAAAAAAATAGTGCTCATCGAATCGTGCTAACTTTATTATTTCTTTTGGTCCTAAGATATATGTATATATTTTTGTTAGAATCATTTAATTAAATGACACTTCCAATAAAAAAAATTAATTTTTAAGTGGAAAAACCACATTCTATATTAAAGTTATATATATGTATGCATAATTCTATCTTAAAAGTGTGTATGTATGCGTGTATATATATATATATATATAGATCTATATAGATATGTTTTGGTTCTTTCCACACCAAAAGAAAAAAAAGGCACGAAACCTAGCAATGTTATAGCTAGTAATGTTGCAGTAAGAATAAATTATATTACCTATGGGTTCTTCAAACTTGATTTTACTCTAAAACTTTTAAAATGTTGCAATTACACTTTCAAAACTTTGACAAAATAGCATGTAATTTTGAAATAGAAAATAACGCCCCATAAACTTTGAGATTCGTGTGGAAACTCTTAATAAAACTTGTCACTTCATATTTTTACACCTTCTAAGCTTTGATTTAAGTATGCTTCTTATAAAAAGACAAAAAGGAAAGTTCCTTCCTGATGCAAATTTATCAAAGCTTAATGGAGTATTTGTATATTTGAAAGTTATAAGATTTATAAAGCATGCCAAACTTTTGAGTTTTTAGGAAGTTTTGAAAATATTTTCGATATATAGAATGTATTGGAAGGAGCTAGAGATTTATAACAAGAGAATAATGGATTTATTCACACTTCTTGGAGTGTCATTAATTTCTATAATGTGAATTTATAATGAAATATATGCAGGCAGAGCTTCTAATGGTCGTCCATCATCGCAATTTAGTCTCCTTTATTGGATACTGTGATGAATCTGAAAACATGGCACTAGTTTATGAATATATGAACAATGGAGACCTAAAGCAACATCTGTCAGGTTTGATATATACTTTACTAAAGAACTGTTAATTACTACTATCTACCTTTATATATTTTACTATCTCAAATTAGTTAGACTTATCTATCTATTAACCAGTATTCACAAATTGAACTTTCCAAATAAAGATGCAGAATTTAGTGAACATATATACCATTTCCACTTATGCATTGTCTTATGCTGAATGTAGCAACTAATCCAAAAGTTCTAAGTTGGGGAACAAGGCTACAAATTGTTGTAGATGCCGCACAAGGTATAGTACGTAATATGTACGAAGTAAATAAATAGCTGAATTGGTGTGATCAGTTTGTTATTTATTCATTTGAATTGTTTTTTCAGTCAATGTGGATCAGTAATTAATTGACCATTTTTGGAAAACAGGATTGGAGTATTTACATAATGGTTGTAAGCCACCAATTATACATAGAGATCTCAAAACATCAAATATTTTGCTAAGCGAAGATATGCGAGCTAAAATAGCAGATTTTGGATTATCGAAGGCATTTGAATCAGATGATGAAACTCACATTTCTACTCGTCCTGCTGGCACACCCGGTTATCTTGATCCTGAGTAAGGCTTTATTTAATAACTTCGAAAGTAAAAATGAATTCAACTATTTATAAACATTTGAAATTAAAGTTTCATTACAAATATTCATCTAATATTGATGTTTGCAAATTCTATATTTATATTTGCATTTTGAAAGTTTCTTTTTCCTTTTTGTTGACATGCTTTTTTAAGTTCATAATCAGCCACTTATAGCTTTCATTCGTTTTCCTTCTCACATACGAAATAAGGAGGGAAAAGAAAGTGAACCCATGTCATTTGTCTAAATAATCTATACCATGATCCCTTAACATACTACACTAAGAAATTATACTAATGTAGGTTTTGCTTGGTTCCTTGAATTTGTTAGGTTTCATGCATCCGGAAACTTAACCAAGAAAAGTGATGTCTATAGCTTGGGAATTATTTTGCTTGAGATAATCACAGGCCAACCAGCAATAACAAGAGCTTCACAAGGAAACGTTCACATACTTCACTTAGTTGCACCTCTCCTTCAAAGAGGTGATATTCAAAGCATTGTTGATCCAAGGTTGAGTGGTGACTTTGACTCGAATTCAGCTTGGAAAGCTGTAGAGATCGCTATGTCATGTGTGTCAGCAGATGCATCTGAAGGCCTGATATGAGTCTTGTGTTGTCTGAGTTAAAGGAATGCTTGACTGGAGCATCCAATAACCTTAACAGATCAAGAATGGGACATGGTATCTACAGGAAAGTGAATGATTCCTTTGAAATGGCCTCTATTGAGTTTGGGTTAAGTCCAAATGCTCGATAGCTCTTTGATGGCACAAGGCTATTTAGTACAACTATCTTTTGTGAGATTTAATTAAGGATGTTATAATATTTCCAATCTCTTTACTTATGTGATGTGTATTTGTTTGGAAAAACAAGCTCCTCCTGACTTCTTGTGTGTTTGCAAATTTAAGAAGATTGAAACTTGACAATAGTATCATGGAAGTGTGATAAAAAAATTTGTATTGCTAAATTTTTTGGATAAATGTTAATGGTGAATTGACTTGAATTAGTAAATGAGAAAGGTAGAGAAGATATTGCTCAAGTGTTTACGGTGAATCCATGTTGCATGTCAACCTATTATTCCAGCCATGGATGGATCCAAAGGGGGCCAACAGGGCCTTGTCGCACCCCCGACACAGGAAAAGTTAATTTTATAATATTTTTAAAAAGTAAAAATATATATTATAAAAAGCATATAATGACATAAAAGTAAGCGTAGCCCAATGGTTAAGTATTTAGCTAAACATCCACAAGGTTATGGGTTTAAATCCTGTGAATGTACATTTTTCTTTTTATTTCTTCAACATGCATTTATTATACTAACTACTCCTCTCTCTCTCTCTCTAGCTTTTTCTTCACAATAACTAATAACATTAAATTCTTTGATCACAAAATTATATCTATCTAAATAAATTCTTGTTCTGTATTACTATTTTTTGAATCTTAGTGCATACTAATTAGATTTATTTGATTTGGTAACTTCTTTTTTTTTTTTTTTGCTACATTTAATATTATAAAAATGGAAATGAATTATAGAATACATGTCTTATCTCGATATATTTTATGATCTACTTTTTTAAAAGAAAAACATATATAGATATTAATTATATAGTTTTTGTTTAAATGAATTTTTTCATGAACATTTAAAAAAATCATAGTGAAACAATAAATGAAATCTCATAAATATATAGATGTAATATAACTGTAATAGCGAGAAGGTATAAATAAATAATTATACTATTAACTTAATTTGAGCTTTACAATCATTTAATCTTGCATTCATCCCTAATGCTAGCTCCAAGTCGAAGACTTTATCTCTCATATGGGTATGTTTTACTATATCCAATGGAAAATAGATTACAAGAAGTTTAACTATAATATTTGATCTCAATTCACTCTAATCAATCTAACCAGTTAAATAGCTAATCACTAAGCTTCAAAAGTCAATTTGTAATCTAAACTTGTGCTAAGAATGCACTAAAATCAAAATTGAGCACAATTTGATAAATGATTAAGAAAAAAATGTAGCAAGCAATATTGAAAAATTGCATGTCAGCATGTGTAGAAGATTGAAAGATCATTGTATAGTTCTTGTAGATTCAAATAGGTATAAGTATCTTATTGTTGTATGTTTTGGAAATTTGAATGCGTTTGGTATTTATTGATTGCTCCCAATGGCTAGATGTGGATGAGAATTTATTTTATTTTTTAATGTCGAAAAATGTGCTCTGGTTATTGCCGCTAACGTTAAAATATCTTCAAGTACTCAAAAATCTCAAATTTTGTATCTTGAAATGTGATGCAATGTCTTGTTGTCACTTAGCTAATCCTTCATTTTCTCCCTCAAGAATTATTCAAAAAAATCATGATAAAAATTAATATAAATAAATATTAAATGATATAACTTGCATATCCCACATTTTTAGCAAAATACCTTTTTCAGTTAGGCATTATGGTTATTCCAAGATTCATCGACTTATTCTTCACTAAATCTGGTCCAAATCGCTAAAAATTCTTTAAAATATGTGCATGCATGGTAAGTCATCAGAGTAATCGAAATCAAATATGCGAAATCTAATCTTAATAAACTTATTAAACTTCAAGAAATAAATTGAATGATCCCCTTAGATATACTTGTCTAATGTAATGAAGCATGTTAAATATAACACCCAATATATTTAACATTAGAGTTGGGCCTTCATTAAGTTAGAAACACAAAATTTGAAACATTTTGTAAGCTCTTGATTCAAAATTCACCTATGTTGTTGCAAGGTTTGGGGTATGATTTGAGTAGTTTGGTATTTAAATATGCCTCTTGTATGCGATCTGTCTTGTGGTTTGATTTTCACTGTAACTTAAAACTTTTGGATTTTCCTCTAAGATTTGCTCTGTTTCGTTTTCAAACTTACTTTAAAACACTTTAAACTTATTAAACATTGAGTTACTTAGATGACCTTAATTTTTATAGCTAAAAATAACACTGTAATTAACATAATACTCTTTTTGTTATCACTAAAATCTCATAAAAGAACCTAATAGAAGTGTTTGATAAAGTTTAATAAATGGACGATATAGATCATTTTATATTGGATCTAATTAAAGTTTAATAAATATAATTCATATCCTAAAAAATGTATCTTGGGAAAAGTTGTGATATTTGAGATTTGTTATAAAATATAAACAGTGTTGTTGCTTTAATTTAGTAGAGATTTTTTCTCATGAATTCTTGCCATTTCTTCACTCATCCCTTCTCCAAATAACTACTTATTACAAACATCTCACGTAAATTCAAAAGTTTAATTTGATACTTGAATATTTGCTATTTAAGAGTTAAAATTTAGTTGTATATTGAGAGAACTTGCATTCAAACTCTCATTGTAAAGTTAGTGTGGGAAGCATAAATTCTCTAAGGAATGTGAATTCATGACCTATAATCAAATATTGATTCTTTTGATTTTCCAAATAAAACTTTTAGTCATCTATCGAATTCTTGAGTCTCAGTTACTACATTTTCTTCATGATTTTAAAGAATTTATTTACTATGGTTAGTGGAAAAAAAATGCGGTTTTAGAGTTGAAGGTCTACACTTTGTGAAGATCAGATCACTATGATGAAAGGCTAAATTAGACAAATATGTGAAGAGCAATGGAAGAGCTAAATTGACGTGTCTCAACTTCCATTTAAATTATTGTTGTCCAATCAATGTGTAAAACTTTATTTATATGAATAGTGAGTCATATTGATATGGAACTACTCGGTGATTAGAATAAAATTAAAATTCATTAGATCATACACAATTGATGAAAGACAATTAGTCATCAAAATTTGTAAAAACTCAATGGTTACATGAATTTTGGGAAAAGAACAAACTGATGCAACTCTTAACAATACAATTAATAAACTAAATCTGTGAATTCACCTCATCGAATATAATATATACCAAAAACTTAAAGTTACAAAAGAAGGAAACTTTTTAAAAATCTTTTAGATAGAAAATAAAGGAAAGGATAAGAAAAATGCCTTAAACAATATTAAAACATAAAACTTCTATTAGAAATTATTCAATGGAAAAATTTTCCAAAAATTAAAAGAAAAATGCAATCTTAACAACCTGAACAATGGAATTGCCTAAAACATGATGCATGTCACGAGTGTAATTGGTGGGTTTTGTTTTAGGAAAAATACAAAAACTGACCTGTGTTATTGCATTTTTGCAATTAACTAACTTGTGATTTTTTTCCACAAACACCTTACCTATGAATCAACCCATTATGTCCTATTTAAAAGAAAAAAGTCTATCCATCTGTGTGCAATTCACATGGCTATATTTTAAACCAAAAATAGAACAAAACCCAAAACATCTCTTTTTTACTGTACATCAAAACCCTTGATCAAACACGGCAACAAAACCCCCCTTTCACAAACCCTAAAATCTCAACTATGGATCTCCATCAGTGATGACAACAAAGAAATCTGAATCACCCAAAACCAGAGGAGACATGGAAATCACTTCTTTATATAGAATAATCGAATCCTAAAATCCCCCGTAGTAGACATATACACGCAGTAGAAGAAAGATTGCATTGCACGTGTTATCTTCGTCTTATCCAATATACATGCCTAAGGTAACAAACCTCTACGTAGTTTAGAGTATGTTTATAGTGTCAGTTGTCCTTATTATCATATTCATCATCATCTCTATAAACCTCGAGATTTTTCACAATAGTATACGATAATAAAATGGAAAACATAAATTAGATAGTGAATTTAGAACCCGATAAAAATCCTAGAATAGATCTATGAGTTGTAATAAACTCATTCCTAGCTTGAAAAACTCGAATAAAAATTTTCTTGACCTTAATAGATACAAAAAACGAGATTGTGTATCTTGAACTGATAATTCAAGATATAATTAAAAATAGCTATAAATTTCAAAACTGATAAGATACAGTTTATTAACAGAGCTTATCGGTATAAAAAAATAATTTAAAGAGGAAATACTAAGATCATAAATACATAATAGATACTAATATTGAACAATAAATATTAATTTAGATCTAAAATAAAAATTTCAAACCTGCTGTTATACTTATTAGAAAATTCTGAATTTATTAGGACTTGGTTTCTAATTTAATTTATTGAACTTGAAAAATTTAATCACGTAAGTTGAAATACTAAAAATAATTAATCATGTAAACTTTAAACTAATAATTTGAAAATATAAATAATCTAGAGTTTTTGTAGTAGCTTAGATAATTTTATCTCAGTAAAATTTAAATGTAACGATTATAGATATACGTTTATAATTTAATATTAGAAAAAATATTTTAGTTAATAACTATTAAATAATTAATAAGCAAATAAAAAAAGAAAGAAAATTTGAACATAACTGCTGCACGAATTGAAAGCTCGGATTGGAAGCAGCAGAAGATCGGTGCAGAAAAATTCTTTTCCACATGCTGTGGTAAATCCCACGCACAGCAATCACCGAACAGAAGAACTCCCATCACGCACAGCAACATCCATCCACGAGCAGCGCTGCTAGACATCATGCATAAGAAGACCCTTCACAAACAGAGCAAGTATCGGATGGAAAACACAGCATCACGTCTAGCAAGCAGCAGCAGCATTTGATATTTCTCGATTGCAGTAAAACCAATGGTCATCCAACTTAGCACACAATTTCAACTTGAAAAAGACACCCCAACCAACCCAAAAGCTATACCTATAACCCACATTTAATATACAAGAATTTCAGAAAAATTGAAGGAGTAAAACAGCTACAATTTGGAGTTGAAATTCGTGATACAGCAGCAAGTGAACTTCCGGCTGCAGAGTTCCATTTTTCTTGTCCAACTTTGATCCAAAATTTGCACTCTAAAATCCAAATGAAATTGACCTATAATCCAACCACAACACTCCACATGTAATCAACAATAAATGACAAGAATTTCAGCTCAAATAAACAACCAAAATAACTCCAAATATCCTTGCAAAAATCGAATCCCACCAGCTGCGATAGAGGAAAAATCAGCAAGAATACAGCAGTACACATATCAAATTGAGCTCTAATTTTTGTAGGTTTCCTAGGCTTATTTGAGTTGATATTTTTGATTAATTAAACACCAATAGAAGGCCTTTAAATGGACACTTCAAACACCAATAATAAATTAAAAATCGAATCTAAAAATCTGTCCAAAAATCAAGAAAAAATGTTCTAAAAATTTCATCTTTTTCAACTTCAGTTTTCATCCGATTTTGAGCCAATTTTACACAAGTTGAGCTCCTAAATTTACACACATAAATGGCATTAATTAGCTACCAAAAAACACAATTAACGCCCTCAAATTTAGCCACAAATCTGTCAAAACAAAGTCCAAATTGGTAACCCAAAGTTGCCAAATTCGTATAGAAATTTCCAACTGCAATTTTGAGTCTTTTTCAAGCCCAAAACACTTTCCTTAGCCTAGAAAACTTACTTAGCCTTAGTACATATATATAAGCTTAAGTTAGCTACAAATTTAGCTCATAACTCTCACAAAATCACCCCAAAAATATAGCTACAAGAGGAAGTGCGTCCAGCCCTTTTATTTTTCTTTTCCTTTGCAACATTCCCACCTAGATAGCTTAGAAATCTTTGTCAGACCAACATAAACCTCCAAGCTTACTTTCCATATTCTATCTATACACCAAGCACACTAATAACATCAATTCCTCCTCTCCAACAACATCTAAAACCAAGTTAAAAAGTCTTGGTTACCATAAAAGCCAAGTAGGAACCTAGCTTAACAAGGTAAGAATATTTGTTAGAATTAGTAGACTTTCATTATAGATAATGTAGTTAACTTATAATTTGGTTAGGAACTTATCATCTAACCTTTGATATAGGTTTTATTCTTTCTTAGAAAGGGAGTTGAAAATCCTTTTTCCATTCCAAGCCAAGGTAAGTTCTAAACTATCAACCTATCTTTGTTATACTTGTGTATAGACTTTAGGATGAATTGTTGAGCATTGAAAGAAAGTTATGTGATTGGAAGAAGTTGTTAATTCATTGATGAATTCAAGTAGATGGATTGTTGATGTATTAGAAATGTTTAGATATTGTCGACTAAGGAAGACAACAACTTAAAAAAATATTATAAATATGGTAATAGTAAATTCGGATTTAGGAATGAAGTGGACAAAACAAGACTCAAATTTCATCTAATCTAGTCTAAATTCATGTCTAATGCTTCTAAGACCTTATATGAACATAAAACTTGATAAAACAAGCTTTAAAAGTATGATTAGGAGTTCTACATTACAAGAAAAGTATTATGAACAAATTCATAGAAATTATACATATTAATACCTCTATAAATTATGAATGAGCTTAGGATATGAATGAAGGTTTAAATGAGATCCTCTAAAATAATATACAATCAAAAGAAACTTAAAGAATTAAACAATTAAAATTCCTTTTCTATAAGAATCAATACTTTAAGAAATCGATATAAACAATAGAAATAATATCAAATACCGACATAGGACACTTAGACACTCATAAGAATTTGATATTCTATTTATAAATATTATTGATGAATATTTCATCTCAATAGGTAATTGTGATACTGTCGAGGATTTCCCGGTCGACTACTACGACTGATCAATATAAGCAGGTGAGTAACTCAGACTTATTATATTGTTTGTTACTGTAGTTTAGCTGCATTATAATACAAGAATATTAATGATGAACTCATGTGTATATGGGTTATGGGTTTTGCTTGTTGTTTGAAATTATTTGTTTGACAAATAATATTAACTAAAAGTGATAATGGATGACTTGACAATTTACTGCATGTAATGCATGTTGAGTGTCTGAATGAAGTTTGAACACTTATAACCTGTGTAAACCCTGGAAATTTTCACAATAGTATACAGTAGTAGAATAGAAAACGTAAAATAGATAGTGAATTTAGAAACCGATAGAAATCCTAGAATAGACTAATGAGTTGTGATAAACTCATTCCTAGTTTGAAAAACCCGAATAAAAATTTTTTTCGACCTTAATAGATACTAAAAACGAGATTTCGTATCTTGAACTGATAATTCAAGATATAACTAGAAATAGTTTTAAAATTTCGAAACCGATAAGATACAGTTTATTTATAGAGCTTATCGGTATAAAACAATAGATTACAAATACAAACAAACACTAATACTGAACAATAACTAATCAATTTAGATCTAAAAAGAAAATTTCAAACCCGTTGTTTTAATTGTTAGGAAATTCTAAATTTATTAGGACTTGGTTCCTAATTTAATTCACCGAATTTGAAAATTTAATCACGTAAATTAAAAATACTAAAAATAATTAACCGTGTGAAGTTTTAACTAAAAATTTGAAAATACAAATAAATTAAAGATTTGTTGTAACTTAAATAATATTATCTCGATAAAACGTAAAAATAACAAGTATAGATATACGCGAATAATTTATTTTCTTAATAAAAATATTTTTTTGTTAATAACTATTAAATATATATATATATATATAAAGAAAGAAGTAAAATCGGACAATTGCACCGCTGGAAAGATTGAGATTTGGAGCGTTGGAACAGCAGTGGACAGTAGCTTCATTCACGCGCGCTGCAGGGACGACCAAGCTTCCTTTCCACGCACGATAGCAGCAAGGTCAACCGAGCAGCTGGAACAACTCTACGCGCTAACAGCCGCATCCTATCGAACACACACAACAGTTTCCATTCTAGCGCACAAACAGCAGCAGCAGGGATGACCAAGTTCCATTCCACGAACGGCAGCAGCAACCAAGCAGCAGCTACACACACACACGCACAACAAGCAGCTGGGAACAGAGCACCTTGGATAAAAACAGAGCAGCAGCAACAACAGGAGACTCCACTGCAACCAGCTGACTTTTGGCCCAACTTTTATCCGATTTTTACAACGATTTTCAAGCCGAAAAGGGCATCCCAACCAACCCAAAAGCTACACCTATAGCCCACCATTAATGTGCAAGAATTACAGACCAAATGGAAGAGGAAAACAGGTCCAAATTTGGATAGAAAATCGTGATGCAGCAGCCCAAAACCTTCCCTGCTGCAAAGACCCAATTTTCGTTAACTAATTTTGATCCGAATTTGAGCCTCTAAATTCAAACAAAATTGACCCAAAAACCAACAAAACACTCCACATGTAAATAACATTAAATGAGGAGAATTTCAGCTTGCATAAACAACCATAACCGTCCCAAATATTTTGCCAAAAATTAGATGAACCAGCTGCAACAGAGGAGAAAATTTCAACAAATGCAGCAGTACACTTCTCCGAATCCAACTCCGATTTTTGCAACATTCCTAGGATTAAATGAGCTGATATTTTGACCAATTAAACACCAATAAGGAGCCTTCAAATGGACACTTCATACACCAAAAATTAATGAGAAAATCGGATCCAAAATTTGTCCAAAAATCAAGGTGGATTGTTCCAGAAATTTCAAACTTTCACACTTCAAACTTCAACAGATTTTGACCCGATTTTTACACAAGTTAATCTCTTATTTTTACACACATAAATAGCATTAATTAGCTACCAAACAAATACCATTAAAGCCCTCAAAGATAGCCACAAAAATCTGTCAAACCCAAGTCAAATTTTGCATCCCACTTTGCAAAATCGTGTAGAAAATCCCAGCTGCATTTGTGGACATTTTTCAAGTCCAAAACCCATCCATAGCCTCTAAAACTTAATTTAGTCCTAGTATAAGTATATAAGCCTAAGTTACACACAATTTGAGCTCATAAATTCCACAAAAACACTCCAAAATCTCAGCTACAACCACAAGTGCGTCCAACACTTTTTACTTTCCTTTTTCCCTTACTACCTTCAACATAAAAGCTTAGAAATCTTGTATGAACAACCATAAACCCTAGGCTACCTTACATACACACTAAGCTCATCAATAACAACCAAAACCAAATAAAAAATCCCAAGTTACCTTAAGGTTCAAGAGGAGGAGACTAGCTTGTCAAGGTGAGAAAATTAGATTACCTTAATAAACTTTTATTATAGTTAATGTTGGTTAGTTAGAAACTCATCCTCTAATCTTTGATCTAGGTTTAATTCTTGCTTTAAGAGGAAGTTGAACCTCCTCCTTCCATTCCATTCCAAGGTAGTTCCAAACTAAACCTGTCCTTGTTAAATTGTGAATAGACTTTAGGATGAATTATTGAGCATTTGAAGAAAGTTTTGTGGTTGATAGAAGTTGCTAATCCTTGAATGAATTCAAGTGGATAGATGATTGATGTGATAGAAATATTAACATATTGTTGGAAGAAAAAAACAACAACTTAGAAGTCTTATAATCATGGTAATAGTAAATTCGAATTTAAGGATAAAGTGGACAAAACGAGACTCAAACTTAATCTAATCTAGTCTAAATGCATGTTTAAAACTTCTAAGACCTTATATAAACATAAAGCTTGATAAAACAAGCTTTACAAGCATGATTAGAAGTCCTACATTACAAGAAAAATGTACGAACAAATTCATGAAATTTATACATACCGAGACTTCTATAGGTTATTATGGAACTTAAGATATAAATAGAAGTTAAATGGGATCCTCTAAAATAATCCTCAATCAAAGAAACTTAAAAGAATTAAACGATAGAAATTCCTTTTCCATAAGAATCAATACTTTAAGAAATCGATATAAACCATAGGAATAATACCAAATACCGACATAGGACACTTAGACACTCATAGGAATTTAATTTTCTATTTGTGAAAACTATTGACAATACTTTATCTTAATAGGAAATTTTGAAACTGTTGAGGATTTCCTGATTGATTACTACGACTGATCAGTATGAGCAGGTGAGTAACTTAGACTTGTTACATTGTTTGTGATTGCAGTTTAGTTGCACTAAAATACAAGATAATAATAATGAACTCTCGTGTGTATGGGATTATGGGATTTGCTTGCTGTTTGTATTTACTTGTTTGATAAATATTACTAATCAAAAGTGATAATGAATGATTTGTGAAATTATTGTATGTGAAGCATGTTGAATGTCTGAATAAAGTTTGAACACTTATAACCTGACTAAAACTTATCAAACTCATAAGCAAAATGGTGCATGCATAGCATGATTTGCACATACTGCATTATGTTTTACGAACACCTATTACGTGTTAGAATTTCGGTTTTTGGTAATACTTGGTTTTTCTAGGCAATGGGTTATTAGTTCTAAGCAAGTTTACCTTGTTTTGTCGGTTCCATGGGAACTTAATGGTAACGAAGGACGCCGCCCATGGTATCGTTGTGAAATGGCTAACACTTAGTGGAGTTTCTAAGATACAAAACAGGAACTGAGTGTTTAAAATATCATAAACATAAAGAGATAATAATTGTGAGGATTATGGATTCCTGTGTACTTAGTTTCTCCTGGGTAGGTGATTCAGGTATTGGTTCCTTCAACCCTGATGAGAAGGCATAAATCTCCATCCTGTTTGGATTCCGGTTTGTCCAAGCTTGTAATTGTTCATGTGTTTGATTGATGCATTACATATGATTGATAATAACTTGCTTGTTGTGATGGGTCTGGTTATTCACTGAGCCCGTGGTTATGCTCACACTCCTACAGTCCTTATAGGATGACACTTAAGCCTTGGTTGGTGGCTTCTAGGAGCTTAGAGCCAGTATGATTCTAAAGCTGGAAGAGTTTTGGAAACAGGGAAAAGTAGTTTCTTTATTCATATGTATTAATTGATGTTAGTGCATCAATTTTATTATCTAAGAACTTAGATAGTTTTATGGTTTGTAATAGTTGTTATTCAGACTTTAGCATTTAATTATGATATTGTGATTTTATTTACTTTCATCGTTTCTTATCACGCAACCAAAAAGATCCTGTTTTGTTAAACTCATGTCACTTTCCAAAGTAATTCTAGTATTGATATGTATATTTGATATCGTCTGGGTTATCCGATTGTATCATAATATATATATCATTACTAGGGTACTATTGGGGCGTGACAACCTGACTAAAAATTATCGGAATCATAAGTAAATGATACATGCATTGCATAAATTGCACATACTGCATTATAATTATGTGATAGCCTACGACGTGTTAGAATTTCGGTTCTTTGGTAATACTTGATTTTTCTAGCAAAGGGCTAGTAGTTCTACTCAAGTTTACCTTTGTTCTATCGGTTCCATGAGAACTAACTGGTAATGAAGGACATCGCCCATGGTATCGTTGTGAAATGTCTAACACTTAGTGGAGTTTCTAAGGCTTAAAACAGAAATGAGTGTTTAAAGCAACATTAACATAAAGAGATAATAATTACGAGGATTGTGGCTTTCTTGTGTACTTAGTTTCTCCTAGATAGGTGATTAATAGATCGGTTTTCCTTCAACCCTGATGAGAGAGCATAAATCTCCATCCTGTTTAGATTCCGGTTTTTCCAAGCTTGTAATTGTTCATGTGCTTGATTGATGCATTGCATATGATTGATAATAACTTGCTTGTTGTGTGATAAGTTCTGGTTATTCACTGAGCCCGTGGTTTATGCTCACACTCCTACAGTCCTTACAGGATGACCCTTAAGCCTTGGTTGGTAGCTTCTAGGAGCTTAGAGCCGGTATGTTTCTAAAGCTAGAAAAGTTCTTGGAAACAAGGAAAATAGTTTTACTATTTATATGTATTAATTGGTGTTAGTGCATCAATTTTATTATCCGAGAACTTAGAAAGTTTTATGGTTTGTAATAATTTTATTCAAATAGTAAGACTTATTTATAGTATTGTGATTTTATTTGCTTTCATCATTTCTTATCACGCAACCAAAAATATTCTATTATGTTAAACTCATGTCATTTTCCAAAGTAGTTCTAGTAATAATATGTGTATTTGATATTATCTAGGTTATCAGGCTATATCATATTATATGTATTACTACTAGGGTACTATTGGAGCGTGACAATCTCCTCCATTGAATATGGTTGTTGCACTTTAGTTGTTTTATATTACACATTTGGAAGTGGATGGTGATATGGAGTAAGTTTGCGATGTGATTTTTTTTTTCATTTTTTTGTCATGAAGTGTACTCGTTTTGATTTTTCTAGGTGGAAATATGAGTAATAGAAACTATAGAAATCGCTCCATGATATTTTATGACTAAGTAGTATAATTTCCTTGTGAAACAATGTTGAGCCAAGAATTATTAATGTTACTGGTATGGAATTACCTCAAAGATGAACAATGTAATGTATGTTAACAGATGTTATCAAGTGCATTCATTCATTACAATGTTATTCAACAAAATTGGTTGTTCATTTACAAGTTTTATGGTATGAAGAAGCATGGTGATTCCACACTCAATAAATTTATAATACTACTATCGTGGAAGATTTCATAGAGGTGTGATTTAATCAAAGGGAGGTTCTATAGAATTAAGAAAGGATGTTGATCCTGATTTACTTAGTTATCTTGAGATTGAGGATGTCCTTATTGATATGAGTTAGCCATCAAGCTCATTCATATCCTATGTAATGCTCGACTAGTCATTGCGCAGTAGCTAAGGCTCCTTCAAAACAATGCTAGTGTTGTCACAATGTTGGAGATCACCACTCTTTAGGAGTTTACACGATGAGCTTATTTGTGCATAAATAGACAATAATGGTGGATGCTCTTAACCCACCAACCTTAGATGCGTTACCTATGGAGGAGGTAGGTCTCAATGGTAGTAGTGAGCATCTTGATATGCATATAACAAAGAATGCGATTGCTAATGTTGACTATGTTTGCGACATGAGTGAAGATGAAACTGACGATGACTTTGCAATTATATCTAACGATGATGAAGATAACCATAGGATTCTGATGATTGTGAATGAAGTTGGTCAACTACTAATTGGGGGTAATGATTGGGATGAAGATGATCGTTATTCTTTTAAAATGACTCATTTATAATATAAAAGGGCTTAGGACTTATTTAGTATATATAAGCTCTATTTTTAGTCAAATAAACCAAACTTAGCATAGAAAGATACTTTTAAAGTTTATTTTTTATGCACAAGACAACTAAATAAGGCTAGGAGTAGAGTGAAATAGTCTAGCGATCCTTGTTATGAACCTACCAAGCTAAATCTCTTTATAATATCCTTTATTAGACCTGGCCTTTTGAATCTTGTCACTAGTCCAAAAGACTAGTTTCTAGCATCAAATTAAGTTGCAAACTCAATTACTAAAATGACCCTCTATAGTATTCATGTCTTTAAATTTTTTTTTTTTTTTACTTGTCACATAATTGTTTTTTACTAATGCTTAAATATATATATATATATATATCCCCTTTTGATATGAGAGATTTTTCTTTTTTATTTACCATTTCCTTTGTTTTCAATTTTTCTATCTTCATTTTTCCTATCATTATTTTAAAATTCTATGACCTAAAAGTTAGTATTAATTGTAAAGGCATTATCAATTGTTGTATCATTGCACTTATTTAATCTCCCTCCATATTCTTCTAGAGACAAACATTTTACTACTACTTCATATCAATAGCAGGTCTTAAAAAGTATATAAAAATTGACAAATTTAGATATTATAGCTTATCGAGGTAAAGATCCATGGCATATTTGTTTGGAATAGATTCAATTTTAAGAGAATTTAAAATGAGCAACATTCTTGAAAGGTTATATACATGTTTCTTGATGCATTTCTTTAGAAGAAGACTTCATTTTCCCCCTTCTTTTTGGATACTTTTTCTCAAAACATTGAGTGCGAATCAAATTAATGTGTGAATTGATATGGAAATACTAATACTAATACTAATACAAGGTCCTTTATCCCAATTACATAGATCCATATCTAAAAGAAGTTAACAATAGGTTCTTTCAAAATTGGCTATTTGTCCTTCTATTAGAGGTGTTATATAGATATTTGCAATTGAGTGGGTATCCCTACAAACCAACTTGTTCAAATTGAATTGCAAATAGATTCAATGACTTATAGGGTAGCTAAATATTTTGTTTTCTCAACAGTATTCACAACCAACTCTTTTTTTTCCCCAAATTGTGATTAATCATTTGGATTACCTTTAAGTATCTCTGTGGGCTTTCAATTGTCATTGTTTCATTGATTAAGGCATAGTACTCTCTTATAATCATATAACCTAGACATCACCACGGGGCGGTTCTGAACAGCGAACCGCCCCGAACCGTCCTTGGTGATTCCGTACCCGGGAACCACCCCGTCGGGGACGGTTAGGAACCGCCAAAGGACCCGCCGGAACTGGCGGGTCTTAGCGGTTCGTCACGTGGAACCGGCGGTTCCACCTGTTCCGACCCGCAAAAAAAAAAAAAACGCACATACATGAACACGGAATGATTTTGGTATGGGGGGAGAAGGAGGAGGAGGGGTGTAGGGGGTGTAGGGGGTCGGTTTGTTTAAAAAAAAAAAAAAAGAAGAAAGAAGAAGAAGAAGAAGAAGAAGAAGAATAAACACGGTTCACGGTTCACGTGGAACCGGAACCAGAACCGGAACCGTCAAAACCGGCGGTTCCGTGGAACCGTGAACCGCCCCGGCTTTGGCGGTTCCGGTTCCTGTTCGGGTCCGGAATCGACCCAAACCATGCCGATGTCTAATATAACCTCAATTTTTTTTAGCTAGCACAAAATCCATTTAGAAGATTGTTGTTTGACAACGTATACCTTTTAACATTCTTAAAATTCTTCCTTCAATGTATATTGACTACTTTGCGCTAGTAGCTCCATTGAGTTCAGGAAATCTAGGATTTGTCAGAGTCAATTGGATATGATATAATGTCTTTTAATCTTTCCTTTGTTAGTTTTAAATTTACCTAATACTGGCTCTGATAGATCAGATGTATCTTTGGGATGGTAAAACTATCTTTTCTTTATTGATTATTTGGTGTGATGGTTACAAAATTATGTCTAATGGATTATTAGACGAGGCTCTGCTACTACTAGTAGTAATAAAATAGGAAAATTTAAAGATGGTATTTTTTACTTGAAAGAATCTTGGAAGCGACGTAAGAATTATAAATGATGATAGAATATAATTGAAATTGTTTGTATACATCATTACTTTGGTGTGCATAAAAATGATTGGGAAATGCCTATTTATAGGCTTACTCCTCCTCAAGTGATTGTGGAGATTAATTCAATTTAACAGTTATAGTGATACATAGTGTACAAGATTTCAACTATTATTTTAGAACATTTTGTAGAAATATTTCAATTAACAAATTCTATTGATTGCCAAATGGATCAATTTGACAATATACACTGAACTTTTGAAGTATGGTTTTATAACATTGAAATTTCCAAAAAGTACATTTTTCCTCTTAAACCATCACTATAACTTTTTAATTAATATTGAAGTTCACCAAAAATGATGTAAAGCTTTGAATACTGCGATTTGTCTTAATCATGTACCATTTGAGTCTCAAAATTTTGGGAATAACTTGATACTTTGATGTTGTAATTAGATAATCAACCTCATTAAAATGATTTATTTCTTACTAGAAAAGATGAATAACATTAAAAAAGAAGAATGAATTCAACATATGTGTTGTTTTTTTTTTTTTATTAAAGTTTCTACATATGAATAATCAGTTTTGAAAGAAATGAAACGATGTGAATGAAGTCTTCTATGCCTCTAACCTTGAAAGGCCTATGACATAATAGCACATTCAAAAAGATATAGTAGTCGGTTGACATTTCTCTTAAGGCTTTAGTAGTTTTTTAAATGTAGCGGATTGCAAGCTTTATGTTCTTTTTTATTTTTCTTATCATCAGTTTTATAATATAGCAAACTACTCATTGAAAATATTTGTAATTTAAAATTCGTCTAATCTTAGTCGATGGAATAAATCGATTGAACCCTTACCTTTTTCACATGTTCTTGTATCCTATTCTTTATTTCAGAGTTTAGGTAACATAACAATTGTATTGCGCAGATATGGGGACGATACTTATGATCGCTTCTGGTCATCTTACAATAATTCCACTTCATGGACTACAATTAGGACTGATTTGCCTGTTGGTTTAAGGCGACAGGATCCGAATAATTATTATTTACTTGGTTCAACTATTATGATAACTGCAGTACTTCCTACAGATCCTTCAAGACCCTTGAATATTATTTCATGGGTACCAAAAGATCCAACGAACAACTTTTATTATTACATACATTTTGCAGAAATTCAGGAGCAAGAAGCTAATCAATCTCGTGTATTCAACTTAACTATGGATCGGTTACTTATGAATATGAACAACCAAAGTACTTGTACACAGATACACTTTATGCTGTTACACTGGGAAGTCTTACAAGATTTGATCTTGCGCTTGTTAAGATAGCTAATTCAACACTTCCACCTCTTGTTAATGCTATTGAAGTATACGAAAGTTGAAACATTATAGAGGCTCAAACCGTGAAAGAAGAAGGTGGGTGACTTGATGCCATTGAAATTTCTTTCTAACAATATAGAAATTTTTAACAATGAATTTGTCTAGTTGATGCTCTACTTATGGTTAAATCAATATATGGAGTGAAGAAGATTTGGCAAGGAGACCATGTGGCCCTGAAACTTATGTTTGGGACTGTATTCAGTGCTACAATAATATAAACACCTCTTCTATTATATCATTGTTAGTTCTTTTCTTTTACCATAAGTGATGTGAGATTAGATTCTATTTTTTATTGCATTTGCATTAAATTAAATCCCAACTTTTCATTGCATCAGGAATTTATCATTAAGTGGATTGAGTGGAAACATATCATCCTACATCTCAAAGTTTAAGTCCATACAGGTCCTGTAAGTATTTACAAACATTTTGTATAAGATTAGTTGTGATCATCTCATTGGAAGTATTATCTCTTGGCATGATATATACAATATTTATGGAATTTTGAAACTCTTTACACGTAATAGAAAGCGACGTAAGCAACAAGAAAACGAAGAGTAGGAAATTGCTATTGGCTTAATGTATTCTATGGTTGATTACGAACCCTGCCTAAGCCTGAATCGGCAACTTAATGGTTGACCACCACATATGCTAATCGGCTACCTTACGAGTTTGTATATACTGGGCACACCTTTCACTGGCTCTTTGCTTATTGTTGCTCCTAAACATAAATCTTGAATAAACTTAGCTGAACCGCCCCAAGATTCTCTCATTTGTTTTGAATTACTTAAGTCCCACAAGGTACTCGAACCATGGCAACTTGTCAAGTGGCCTAAATTCTATGGACTGCTTGTCTTCTGTCTACACTATTTATGAACTTGTTCAACTTATATCTTGGTACTCCACTTATTATTTTAATAGCACACTTAATTTGATACATTTCACTAGCAAAAGTGGAATAAACTCAGTAGTCCAATAATCTTTCCATTATTCTTCTTACCGAAGAAATCAAGGAACTTATCAGCGATAACCTCCTAGCTTTATGGTTGATAAAAGGACCTATAGGATAATTTTATGGAGAAGTTAGCAAAACTACGACATTTTGATATTGGGTGTTTCTCAATGTTTGCCATATGCATATAAACCAACCGAGTTACTAATTATATGTTATGCATAAATAGAAATATGCAATTCAAAAATTTAAATATGCGGTCTCTTACCCTCTAGTATGAAGTTCTTCCCTTAATAAAGTTTAGCAATTCAAACTCTCCATTGCTAGCCAATAGCTTTATGGCCTAGTAAGTCTCTAGACTTTTATATAAAAGGTCATAGGTTTAAATCCCTCTTTCGTATTGTAATTCGCCAAAAAAAAAAAAACAAAAACTCTCCATCTCTAATGCCCCGAATTACTAAACCCTAATTTATGGTTCCTTAGTATGCAATCCTTAGCTAAATGACACCGCACGAAAAGCGTAAAGATAAAAATAATCAACACACCGGTTGAATTCACAAGAACTCAATTGCAAATAAGCAATTAATAGAGGAAACTCTCTCAAAGATTGTAATTCAATATGATAATGTCTAGGTTAACTAGAAACTAGTTTGAAACTATTTATACTATGAAAGAAAAGTCCTAAAAAGTTAATTCATAAAAGATATAAACAAGATATAGGCTTGTATAAAGCTGGTAGCTTTAGAGCCAGCCTTACAAATTCGTCGCTTGCTGGACACTAAGAAAGCCAGCCTAAGGCCGCTAGCTTAGACTTCAAAGCCGGAGACCTTGCTTTCAAAGCCGACGGCTTACTGTCGGCTTACATCAATCTACAAAGGCCGACCTTTCAAGGCCGACAGCCTTTGCTCCCATGCCTCGTGAGTTTCCTTTTTGATGATTCTAACTTGCTCAAATACTCCTCAACTATCTCAATTGCATCATTCTCTCCCACCTGCAAAGAACTCGACCCCGAGTTCTCACCTAGATACAAAGGTACATCATCAAGGTGGAAAAAAAATAAGTTAGCAACATTGAAGGTCTTCGAGATTCCCATGTTGTCAGGTAGGCAAACTACATATGCATTGTCGTTGATCTTCCGCATTATTTGATATAGGCCATACTTCCTAGGTTGCAGATTACTATATTTCCCAACTGGAAATAGCTCCTTTCATAAAAACACAATCACCTTCTTGTCTGCACTTGCTTTTTATTTTGCATTGGCCTTCTCAATCTTCTCTTTGATTTCAAATGTAGTGATTTGCCAATTTTCCACCATATGACTAGCCGATGTACTGAACTCAGATGATCTTGGTAGCTTCACCGAATCCATGGTCTGTTGTGGTGTTTTGGTGTAAACAATACAGAATGGAGACCTCCCAGTGGTCTTATGGACTGAACTATTGTAGGCAAATTCAGCTTGAGCTAGAGATAAGTCCCACAGCTTTGGCTTTTCTCCACAAATGCTGCTGATCATATTTCCAACGGTCCTGTTGGTAACTTCAGTTTGTCCATCCGTCTATGGATGAGCTGTACTGCTATAATTTAATGATGAGTCAAACATGTGCTGAAGTGTCTTCTAAAAATAGCTCAAGAATTTAGTGTCCCCATCTAATGTGATAGACTTTGGAACCCCATGTAATCGTACCACTTGTTTGAAAAACAACCTGGCAATAAATTGAGCATCAGTAGTCTTCCTATAGGGAATAAAATGAGCCATCTTAGAAAACCTATCAACCATAACAAAAATAGAGTCAGCAACTTGTTAGGTACGAAGCAAACCCAAGATAAAATCCATGGACAGGTCCTCTCAGATGTTCTCAAGTAACGCTAAAGACATGTACAACCCAGTGTTCTGAGACTATCCCTTGGACGTCTAGCAAACATAGCATCTCTACACAATCTTCCCCACATCCTTCCTCAACTGGGACCAATAATACCTATCAACCACTACAGCAATAGTTTTATCTCTCCCCAAATGTCCTGCCAATCCCCCTCCATGTAAATCCCTAATCAGCTTCTCTCTCAATGATGATTCAAGGATACACAGCTTTTTACCTTTCATCAAATAACCCTAGTGTATGTGATAATCACCACAAGGCTCTCTAGTGTTGCACTTCTTCCAAATCTCCTTAAAATTAGGATCCCTTACATAGAGTCATTTCATCTACTCAAACCCCATAATCTCAGCACTCATCACTACTAATACATCTGCCTTCCTGCTTAAGGCATCAACTACTTTATTTTGAGCTCTAGATTTGTGCATCAGTTTAAATGGAAACCCTTGCAGAAATTGGATCTATCTTGCATACATGTCTTTATTGATCCGAGTTTGGTTACTCAGATGCTTCAAAGCTTTATAGTCTAAGTATAAAATAATTTCTTTTCCTGCCATATAGTGTTCCCACACTCTTAAATCTCTTACCACTTAGTAGAATTCCTTAACATATGTCGAACAGCTCCTCCTAGCATCATATAGCTTCTTATCATAGAAAGCAACTTGTCTCTTTTCTTGAGATAACATAGCCCCTATTCTTACTGTACTAGCATAACATTCTACTTCAAATAGCTTCTCCAAATCTGGAAACGCTAATGTAAGAGCACTATAAAGCTTCTCCTTCAATACAACAAAACTAGTCTCGGCTTCCTCATCCCATTGGAATTTCTCTTTCTTCAAGCACTCAATCAAAGGAGCAGCAATAATGCTGAAGTGCCTAATGAATCTCCTATAAAAGCTCACCAACCTTAGGAAACTCCTTAATTCAGTCACTGTCTTCGAAATTGGCCATTCTGAATAGCCCTCACCTTTTCATCATCAACTGTTATTCCTTCACTACTAACAATAAAACCCAAGAACAACAGTTTCTAAACCGCATGAATGTTAAAACACTTCTTCATATTTTCATATAACTTACTTTCTAGCAACACAGTTAAAATACTTCTAAGATGCTTAAGGTGTTTATCCTCAGGCCTACTATAAATCAGGATATCAACAAAATAAACCACAACAAATCACCTAATGAAAGGCTTTAATACCTAGTTCATAAACCGCATGAATATACTTGAAGCGTTGCTAGGGCAAAAGGGCATCACCAACCATTCATAGAGTTCCTCCTTCATCTTGAAGGTTGTCTTCCATTCATCCTTAGGCTTAATCCTGATCTTGTGGTAACCACTCCTCAGATCCACCTTGGAAAAGACAATTGCTTCACTCAGTCTGTCCAGCATGTCCTCTAGGCAAGGGATTGGGAATTTGTACCCAGTAGTGATTTTGTTGATAGCTCTACTATCAACACAGATTCACCAACTGTTGTCCTTCTTTAGGTGTATGTAGTTCAAGCACAGCACATAGCCTCAAGTTATCCCTAATGAATCCCTTCTGCATCAGCTCTTGTACCTTCTCCTACAAAACCTCCATTTCTTTAAGACTCATCCTATAATGTGGCAATTTGGCAAGCTAGCTTCAAGCACCAAATCAATCTAGTGCTAGACATCTCTTAAAGGTGGCAACCCTTCAGGCAAATCTTCAAGTAACACTTCTTTGAACTCCTCTAGCACCTCCTTCACGCACTCTAGCACCTCATGTAATCCCCCAAATTTTACGTAACATGATTTTAACAAATACTAAAAATATAATATTTGATTATTTAGAATAATTGGAACAAGTAGTAAAAATCACTCCAAATTTTTCTCGATTTAAAAATGTTAAAGTGTAAATGAATTTGATTATAATTAGAAAGATTAAATTCGTTACCAATAAAAAAAATTTGAAATACAAAACTGTAACTTCTATGATCTCAAATAATTTATAAAACAACGATGAACCAATCGTTAATATAAAATTACTGAATCCTTTTTCCTTAAGCTCAATATATAGAAAATAAATCCTACGCTTGTTAAATAATGAAATAATAACGGTCAAGCTATCTATTAACAATATTGAGTAGCCTTACATAAAAATAGGTTGTTAATAACAAATTAGTATAAATAGATTCTATACAGTAAAATATAATATTGGTAAAATAGATCAATATCTAAGAATCTAGATCTTAAATAAATATTTAAATTACACTAATATTCTAAAAAAAAAATCTAGAGAATTTAGAAATTAAAATCCTAAGTTGCCAATGTAATTTTCATAACTAGAAAATAAGCTAATTAGCAAAGGTGAAACTAAAATCAGATATAAGACTCGACAGAAATTTTAAAATAGAATTATGAGATATAATAAACTCATTCATAGTTTGAAAAACCTGAATAAAAATTCCTTTGGCCTTAAAAGATACCAAAAACGAGATTTCATATCATGAACTGATAATTCACAATATAATCAGAAGTAACTCCAAATTTCAAAACCGATTAGATACAATTTATTAATAGAGCTTATCGGTATAGAACAATAACTCAAAGAGGAAATACTAAGATTATATATACATAATATATACCAATATATACCAATACCGATCAATAAAATAGTAACTAGATCTAACATTAAAATTTCAAATCCGCTACTATACTTGTTAGGAATCCTGAATTTATTAGGACTTGGTTCCTAATTTAATTTATCGAACTTGAACAATTTAATCGTGTAAGTTAAGAATAATAAAGATAATCAATCACGTGAACCTTAAACTAAAAAATTTGTTTATACAAACAATCTAGAATTTACTTCAGAACTTAGATAATTCTATTCCGATAAAACTCTTATGTAACCGTTATAGATATTTGTTTATAAATTAATATTAGTTAAAACATTTTTTTTTATTCTTATTAGTCAAATGATAAATATATATATATATATAAAGAAAACAAAACAAAATGCAAAACGCTGGAAGGAGACTTGTGAACAGAGGAATTGGTTGAACTTCTCCACGCGCATAATCAGCTCGTTACGCACAGACCACCTTCACGCTAGGCCACATTACACGAACAAACGGCAGTGGAATTGCTGCATCTATTCACGTCACGGCAACACATCCCAGCGTCTCCTTTACGCACAACACCACACATTCTCTACACACGCAAACAGCTACTATAGGAGACCGATGGAGCAGAGCAAATCACGGCACAAGATGACTTCCACGCGCACACCTTCCATACAACGCACGGCATGGATTTAATTAACATTGATTCTGTTGAGATGAAAATTACTCTTAATTCTTGGGAATAAATTAGATTAATTTGTTATTGATTTTATAGAAATTATTTGGAATTGGTACTTATTTGTGTTTTATATGATTTTTAGGAATTTGAAGTCAATAGAAGCAAATAGTACAAGATTAGAGCAAATTAGAATTAAGAGGCAAAGCCGCCGGCTATCCTGGGAATTTCGCCAGCCTTCTTGTAATGGCTGGGTAAATGAAAAGCTGTAACGGATGGGTAAATGAAAAGCTATAACGGCTGGGTAAATGAAAAGCCATGAAGCATTTAGGAACGGTCAATTCATGATCTAAACGGATCTAGCCTTTGTCCCTATGAATTCCATAACTTCCAAACTTGTATTTATATATTATTTAGATTTCTTTCATGAACATTATTCATTCCATATTTAGATACAATTTTGTAAGAAAACCCTAGAGAGAATTCTAAGGGTCATGAGTGGCTAAATTCCAAATCTAGCCAAAGTATTGCTACATATTCAATTCAAGATGGATTGTGAGACCAAAGTGGTTTGATTTCATTGTTCTTATTCTTGAGTATTTATGTTTCATCTAATTATTTGTTGTTGCTTGTTATTCATGTATGACTTTGGATCCGGTTGTATTAGATAACAAACAATAATCAATCAATTAGGACTCATATCCGTAATTGTATGAATCTCCTAATATAAAGTGATGAAACAACACGATAGTCATAAAATAGATGATTATTTGTTGTTGTTGATGAAATATAATCTATTCTAAATGATCCATGCTCTATGAGATTGTTGATTAGGGTTAGGTCTCTCTAATTTCTAATGCAATTGATAGATTAAACCTTAAGAGCTTGTTTAGGGCTGTCTATTCGATTAAGAATAATCAACGATCTTATCTTGGTTATTTAATACCTAAGGAGAGATTAATTTTCAGAGCTTATTAAAAATTATAACTAACCTATTCAAAATAAGAATAAAAATATATGAGTCAATGATCAATCCCAAGAATTGAATTGTAATAAGACCTAGGCTAGATAATCTTTTTAATATAGAAATTCTTGTTAATTAGATATAGGTTTATTTTAACCTTGTGATTTCAAAAACCCCTTATTTTATTTTCTTTTTCTCTTCTTAATCTCGATAGAAACTTGGGAATTTTACCAGTCCCTGTGGAGACGATCCTGCTCACTCTATTTACAAATATTTAAAGCAGGTTGATTATAAATTATTATTTTTGTTGGATTCGACACCCACCAGATTCGCTGGACTGGAACAAACAAGAAGCATTCACATTGTGATCACCGAGTAGAATAGCCTCCCACGCGCAGCACCATGATTAATGATGCTGGTCTTCACGTGCATCACACTTCGGTTGCAGCATTCTCCTACGCACACGACAGCTCCAGCAGTAGCATCCACGTTGGAGCAAGCAGCAGCCACGATCAGAATTCAACTACGGACAGAAGGGAATTCCAGCTGGAGACGGAAGAGTCAGTCACCAATGTTGTCCACGCGCAAGGAAAGTTGTCCCACAGCTGCAATTCATCTCCCCATGCACAACAACACTCCACACACACATCAATACTCGACTGGAAAACAGAGCATCACGTCCAGCTCTTACCCAATTTGAACACTAAATTCTAACATGAAAGTAACCTCCAAACCAATACAAAAACACCACATAAGGTCAACATTTAATGCCATAAATTTCAACTCAACACAAAGTATACACTAGCTGTAATTGGAGCTTAAACCACCATGGAAAATTGTAAATCTAAAACAGAGAAGTTGGGCTGCTGCAGGGAAGAAGAATCTGATCCAAAATGAGCTCCAAAATTCAAATGAAAATGACATATAATCCAATACAAAAATTCCACATGTAAATAACATTTAATGTCAAGAATTTCAACATAAAAAGCAACAAAAACAACCCTAAATCTGCCTAGAAAATTCCAAAACAGCAGCTACAACAGAAGGAATACAACCAATAGGACTACAGCAGAGTTTCAAATTTCAACCTTAGATTTGATCCGATTTTTGACCCGATTTTTGTGCAACTTGAGCTCCTAATTTACACACATAAACAACATTAATTAACTACCAAACAAACACATTTAATTCCCCTTGAAATCATCCACAAATTTCATGCAAATTTATCAAAAATTCACCCTCAAATTCGCATGAAATTCTAACCAAAAATTAACATCAGAAAATTTGTATTTCTCAAGACCAAAACGCCCTCTTTAAGTCTCCTAACTTAGCCTAACCTTAGTACATATATATAGCCTTAAGTTAGACACCAAATTAGCTCAAAAACTCTACAAAAACAACTTGAAATCCTAACTACTAAAGGAGTTGCGACCAGCCCCTTCTCCTTGTGATATTTGCACCTAGACAACCTTAAACACAATCCAAAATAAAACATAAACCTCTAGATTACTTCCCATACCCCATCCACATGCCAAACACATTAAGAAAACTAAATTCCTTCCTCCAACAACATCAAAAATCAACCCAATAACACTTAGTTGACATGACAACAAGCTAGAACTCAAGCTCAACAAGGTAAGAAAATCAAATAGATATATATATTAGTTTAGCTAGATTAGTTTTTCCTAAGTTACTCACTTTCTAACCTTTCTCTTTAGACCATTAAATCCCATCAAGAAAGAGGGGCAAATTTTAGCATCCAACCAAGGTAAGGATCATATTAATTCAAGTGTTCATTTTGTTTATCTTTAGAAATTATTTTATAAACTTACCAAAATAGATCTAACCATATATTTATGTAATTTAGACTATTTAGTGTATAAATACATCAACTTGAAGATTTTTAAGTATAGAAAATCAAATCCAACGAAGGAAAAATCAAAACTATACTTGAACTACAACAAAACTAAATAAACTTTAAATAACTCATGAAACTCATTGGAAAGAGTGAATAAACTGTATTGATGTGTTTGTTTTAAGCCAAAAATAACACCACCAATAGATTGTACTCGAAAATACTATGAAAACGACTATTTATTTGTCAAAAACGGATTAGAAATGAGTTAGATATGATCAAAACAAGTTTTGACTACAATTGTTAGAATTCATTTGAAACCTATGCATGTGTTTCATAAATCTAAAAATTGTACAAGTCTCTTTTCTCGAAAATAATTCTACTACTAAAAAGTACTTGAAGAGTATTATCAAATCAATTATTTATACAACGAAATTGGATTTAAAACAAATAAGAAATCACAACTAGAAGTTCATTCAGTTTTCAACCAACGTAAATGCTATTGTTATTTCTATTAATATAGTTATGATTATTATCATTATTATTACTACTACCTATAGTATTTTGTATTATTGATATTTTCATTAGAATTATCAATACCGTTATTTTTACATTAAAGTCATTATATTTATATTAACAATAATTCTATTATTATCTTTGTCACTACTGTTATTATTTACTAATAGTATGAAGATAGTTACTATTATTATACTTATATTATTACTAATATTAATATTAACGTTTCAAAACTAATATCACTAATAATATTGTAGTATTAAAATTAGTTTGTTTTACAATAAGAACGAAACTGAAATATAATAGAAATTTGATATATCTAAATACGATCTTATAAATTTTGAAAGGTATAGATACTAGATAATACCCTTAAATAAATAAAAATACCAATTTGAGAGACAGATAAGGTTGACGGGCAAAGAACTAATAAATAAAAATCTTCTACTAAAAGCAGTAGAAATTAAGAAAAGACAAACTCCTTAAATAAAAATATAGATAACAATTAATAAAAACTGTATCAAATACCGATACAGAATAACTAAGCACCTATAGGAATTAGATTAAAGTATTGAACGACACAATAATTAATATAACGGACTTAATCTAATATCCGACGATAGAAGGCAACACCTTTAAATTATAGGAAGACTTCTCTTACAGAAATAATCCAATAATAAATCTCTGTTATTCCCTTTCATAGGAAAATAGATCCATTCCCGGACTGCCAGTAGCTTATACAACAATTTAGCGAGGACCACAGGTGAGGGAATTCTGATGATCTACTATTTGCTTGTGATTGCTACTGTTTGCTGTTATGTTGATTGTATTGCTTGTATGTGGAATGACTGATTGATGTGAGTGTTATCATCCGCATGATCACCTGCATAAATGGATAAAGATAATTATTCGACTAAACTAATTGGATATACTTGTCGCATGTGCTTGATCCCCTTGTAGGAAATGTCCCAATTTTGAAATCAAAAGTATTTCGAAATGTATTTTAAAAGAAATCCGACTTGGAATATTCCAGGTTGCTTTTATATCCTTTGAAAAGGAAGAATTTCTGCTAAAAGAGTTTATGAGATGAGCATGGGACATTTCTGAATATTGTTGTGACAGTGGATGTTGCCTGAATTTGGGTCCACTAGTCACATGGCGATAGATGTTACCTGAGTTGGGGTCTATCCGCCGGATTCACCTTTATAGGTGATGGTTTGTATTGGCAATAGATGTTACCCGAGTCGGGGTCTACTTGTGCGATTCACCATAGATTGGTGATGGATTGTAAGAATAGCCATTAAATTGGCATTATATATATTTAAATATTAACCAGCGTAAATCACGTGAACACGTTGGGAAATATTTGTTGCTACCAATGGCGGTTAAGCATTAGGTGAGTCTGGATGGACGTAACTACCAAGCAGCCTCGTACGGTTAAGGCGAGGTATCCCATGCAGGTAAGTATGGGAGACAACTGAAGTGTAGACAGGTAAATCTACATCGTCTATGGTTCCGGACCCCTATAGATGTGTTGCTTGCATTCATCACGTATGCATTCATATTGTGTGTAGATAGATTTGCATGAGTGTATAATTAATGTTTGATAACTTGCGTGACCGGTAGTAGTGAGGAATGAACTCACTGAGCCCATGGTTCGCTCACCCCCCAACAGTTTTTGTGCAGGATTACTACTAGCTGGGATTAGGCTAGGAATGTGTGAAGAGAGCTTCTCTAACGAACTCTATTGAAGATAGAGATATAGGATATTGTAAACTTAGAATGTAAATTTTATATTGTGGAAATTTGTAAGTTGTAGTTGGAAACCCAATTTCACTATTTGGTGGGGGATACCGATTCTCTACGATCTTGGTGAAAATTGGAAAATCGGATCCCATAGTTGAAATACTGTAATATATTATATCATCTGTATGATAAACTTTTATAAATAAATAGAGTCTTGTATACTCTGACATACAAGACGGCTCTCATGTTACGGGTGCACACGTGATATGATGCTTTAGATAAATCCTGTTAGGCCCCCATATTAGAGTCGTGACACCTCACTACTACTCTCCTCCTCTACTTTCATGACATTCTTCACCACCAAAGCATGCATCGCCCTAGACTCCTTAATAGTCTTATCCATCTCCTTTCTTGATTAAGTAATAGTTAGGAAGGAACACTTCTCATTTCTGGCCTCCTTAGAGGGGTTTGCCATCTTAAGGGGTAGCAAAGTGTATTTTACACTACCCTTCTCCAACCTATACAAATTCTCCTTCACAGCATGCTACGCATTTAGATCATACTGCCAGAGACACCCAAAAACACATGATAGGCATCCATGTCTACAATATCACAGTATACCTCATCCTGGTATTTGCCAATAGAGAATGGCACTCGATACCTCTCTTTCACATCTATCCTCTCCGCAAACTTTATCCACCCTATGACATAGGGATTAGGATGTTTTTTAACAAGAAGCTGCAATGGATCAACAACTTCCCTACTAATTATATTTTCACAACTCCCACTATCCATAATCAAATTGAACACCCTTCCACCAATAGTGCACGTAGTGCGAAATAATTGATACCGCAAAGTGTTATCCTCTTGTTTAGGCATCAAAATCATTCTCCTAATGACATACATTGGTTTAAAGCCTTTATCTTCTTCTTCGTAAACCTTATCATCTCTATCAGGTTCATAAGTTTCTTCTTCCTCATCCTACTCTACTATATTTACACTTTCCTGTTTGGGCATTCATTGGACCTATGTTATGTTTGGTTACAACAAAAACGTTTGCCCATAATAGGTTTTGCATAAGGGTTTTTCTAATTCCGGGTATCCTTAACCTCAATAAGTCTTTTACTCGAAGCACTATCATCTCTCTTTTCACTATTCATATTCTACCTCTCCTCATGACCTTTATTTTTCTTAGTCAGTGATCTGCTACTACTTGTGTCCTCAACTCCATACCTCCTGTTTCCCCCTTCAAAGCGGCTTCTTTTATCTTATATCATCATCTCTGCCCTAAGGGCCATATTCTTCGCTTCATTCAAACTCCTTATCACATTCACCCTGGTCTTGTCCCTAATCTATAACATCAATCCGTCAACATACTTAGCCAACTGCTGCCCTTCACTTTCTCTCAAAACATTCCTTTAAGCTAACCTCATAAATTCAGCCATATAGTCATTAACAAAACGCTGACCTTAGCAACATCTTTGGTATTGGTGAAAAAGGATTTGCTCATAGTTGGGAGGAAGAAAATCCCGTTGTAGCAATTGCTTCATCCAGTACCTTGTTCTCACCGACTACCTTCTCTCTCTCTGTCTCCTATTCTCCAACCTCTCCCACTAAGCAGGGGTTCTTCCTTTCAATTTGAACGCAACTAATCTCACCCTACGATCGTCTAGTATCACCATGTAGTCGAAAAATCGATCTACCTCTACCATCTAATCTAAAAATTCTTCTATATTCATATTGCCATTAAAACAAAGGATATCTACCTTCAAACCGAAGTCCCCGCCATCGCTTTGATCATAACCATAATGATTCATCTTGTATCTACCACTATTGTAATCACTACCTCTCCTTCGTGGATGTCTCTTATTATACAGTAATTCATCCTCCTCCTCGGATTCCTCATTAGAAATCTACACCCACCAATTTGCAGCAACAGGTCGATTGACTAGACCACCATAAGCTCCTCTTACCCCTAGTCGTCTCATACCAATGTCTCTACCTCCGTTGACAATCTCTGCCAATGCGTCAAAACACTGGATCATGTCCTCAAGATGCTCTTTAACTTGTTAAAATAGTTAATCAAACAATTTTTTTCATCGTATAAGCTCAATTACTCAGATAAAATTCAAAGCGAAGAATTTATAAATAAAATCTTTAATTACTACTATTTAAAAGTATATTATAAGTTTAATAAAGAAAATCAAATTATTAAGAAATTTATAATCAACTTGATATTCCTAAAAAATAAAAAAAAATTATCAAGTCGATTTAATGAATCGGTGATCATAAATTTTCGAAGCTTACATCCTACCCCCTTAAGAGAAGTTTTGTCCTCAAAACATAAGGATTTACCTGAGTTTTGAAATAAGTGAGGATATTTTCGTTTCACTTCCTCCTCATATTTCCAAGTAGCTTCTTCTCGATTATTATTCTTCCACAGAACTTTCACATATCTAATTTCTTTGTTCCTCAATTTTTGAACCTTGTGATCTAGTATTAGAATCGGATGTTCTTCATATGTCAAATTTTCTTTCAACTGTACCGGCTCCAATTCGACAACTTTATCCAGATCGGGAATGTGTCTTCTTAACATTGATAGATGGAACACGTTGTGTATACCAAATAGGTTTGGTGGTAAGGCTAGTCAATAAGCTAGGTTTCCCACCCTTTCCAGTATTTCAAAAGGTCCAATATTTCGAGGACTTAATTTTTCTTTTGCTCGAATTCGATGTATACTCTTAATAGGACTTATTTTTAAATACACATGATCCCTAATTTCGAATTCCAAAGTCCATCGTTTTAAATCTGCCCAGCTTTTTTGTCTATCTTGAGCTTCCTTCATTTTTTGTTTAATTATTTTCACTTTCTCTGCAGCATTTTGTATCAAATCTGGTCCTAGCACAAGCTTCTCCACATCATCCCAAAATAATGGTGATCAACATTTTCTCCCATACAATGCCTCATAAAGGGGCATTTGAATAGTAGAATGATAATTGTTATTGTATGCAAATTCCACTAAAGGCAAGTACTCATCCCAATTTCCTTTAAATTCCATAACACATGTCCTAAGCATATCTTCCAACGTTTGGATAGTTCTTTCAGACTGTCCATCTGTTTGAGGATGATAAGCGGTACTAAATTGTAATTTAGTACCTAAAATTTTTGTAAACTTATCCAAAACTTAGATACAAATCTAGGATCTTTGTCTGATACAATACCTGCCAGAACACCATGCAATCTCACAACTTCTCGGATATATGGTTTTGCTAACTTATCCAAGGAGTATGTCATATTAATTGGCAAGAAATGTGATGATTTTGTCAATCGATCCACTATTACCCATATTGCATCGTATTTGGATATTTTTTTTGGTAATCCGCTCACAAAATCCATGGTAATTTGATCCCATTTCCATTCAGGAATAGATAAGGGTTTTAACAGTCCTCCCAGACGTTGATGTTCAGCTTTAACTTGTTGACACACTTCACATATTTGTACAAAATTCGCTACGTCACGTTTCATCCCATTCCACCAAAAATGATTTTTCATATCTTGATACATTTTAGTACCTCCGGGATGTACTATATACTCGGACGTATGAACCTCACTTATAATCTCCTTTCAAAGTTCTTGGTCGTCGGGCACACATAACCTGTTATTCATGCGTATCATTCCATCATCTCCAAATTTGAAATTTGTATACCTTCCTTGTTGTATTTCCTGTTTCACCAATCGTAAGGTTGAATCATGCTGTTGAGCTTCTTTTATCTTTTCCATTAATGTGGGCTCAACTATAATATTGGCCAACTCAACATCTAATTCATGCCAAGCAAACTCAATACTCAAACATTTAAATTCTCGAATCATCTCTTTTTGAGACATAAGTAATGCGGCAACTTCTCCATGATTTTTCCTGCTTAAAGCATTAGCCACTGCATTTATCTTTCCAGGACAATAATTTATTCTAAGATCATAATCTTTGATGAACTCAAGCTATCTTCTTTGCCTCATGTTTAATTCCTTTTGAGTGAATAAATATTTGAGACTCTTATGATCAGAATAAATTTCACATCTTTGCCCATATAAGTAATGTCGCCATAACTTCAGAGAAAAGACAACTGCTGCTAGCTCCAAGTCGTGAGTAGGATAATTTTTCTCATGGGTCTCAATTGCATTGAAGCATAAGCAATTACTTTACCGTTTTGCATCAACACGTAGCCGAGCCCATTTTTGGATGCATCGTTGTGAACGGTGAATGGTATGTCACTATTCGGCAAGGTTAGTATCGGTGCTGAGACTAGTCTTTTCTTTAATTCCAAGAAACTTTCCTCTCTCTTTTCATTCCATTCAAACTGTTCATACTTTTGGGTTAATTGAGTAAGTGGTCGAGCAATTTTTGAAAAATCTTTCACAAATTTTCTATAGTAACCTGCTAACCCCAAAAAGCTTCTTATTTCTATAGCATTTTCTGGTTGTTTCCAACTAACAATCGCTTCAATCTTTGCAGGGTCTACAAATACACCTTTTCCTAAAATTACATGTCCTAGAAAAGAAATTTTATTTAACCAAAAATCACACTTGGAGAATTTGGCATACAACTTATGTTCTCTCAAAATCTGTAATGCCAATCTTAGATGCTTTGCGAGTTGTTCAGCAGTCGTTAAGTAGACCAAAATTTCATCGATAAAAACAATGACACATTTATCCAATAGTGATTTGTATGTCCGATTCATTAAATCCATAAATGCAACAAGGGCATTGGTCAAGCCAAAAGGCATAACCAAAAACTCGTAGTGCCCATATCTGGTCCTAAAAGCTGTCTTTGGCACATCTTCAAGCTTAATTCTGAGTTGATGGTAACCGAATCTTAAATCAATTTGGGAGAAAACGGTAGCCCCTTGTAATTGATCAAATAAATCATTGATACACGGCAATGGATATTTGTTCTTTATTGTTACTTTATTCAGCTCTCTATAATCAATACACAACCTCAGTGAATTATCCTTTTTCTTCACAAATAATATTGGGGCTGCCCAAGGAGAAACACTAGGTCTGATAAAACCTTGCTCCAATAATTCTTGCAATTGCCTCTTTAATCCCCGTAGTTCAAGTGGGGCCAATCTATATGGTGCCTTTGAGATTGGTTCGGTACTAGGTATCAAATCAATCCTAAAATCAATTTCCCGTTTTGGTGGTAAACTTGGTAACTTATTAGGGAAAACATTAGGAAATTCCTTTACTACTAAAATTTTTGTAAGGTTGTCTTCTTTCTTCTCTCCCTCAGAAGCATACAAAAGGTTTGTATCCCAGTGATGATGCCCATTACTTGACATAAGTTCAAATGAGCTTAATTCCTTTTGCTGTAGAATCACCAATCCTCCAACAAAATAACTCGGGATCCATTTGCAGCTTGGAAATTTATTTCTTTCCTTTGTCAATCAACCGTAACTTTTGTTTTGATCATCCAATTCATGCCCAATATTACTTCATATTTATTTATTTCCAATACTATCAAATCAGTAGTAGTATCATGATCCTGTAATTTAAGGGGACAATCCTTAATTACTTCCTTAGAATTCACAATACTACCAGTTGGAATCTTCACACTAAAACTTTTTGAAGTCATTGTTATGGGCATCCTAGTTCGTTTTGCTGTCTTGGGAGTGATGAAAGAGTGTGTTGCACCAGTATCGAATAAGGCATAAACAGTACAATTTGCTATGGAAATATTTCCTGAATTAACGAATTATGTAAAAGCGTTAATAATAAATACTACTAATGTTTTCTATTATCGACTTAAACCAAAACTTAACTAGTCTAACTTACTAATAAGGCTGTATCTCTAAGAACATTGTAATTTTCTACATTAAGAAAAATCGGGTCAGATATATACCTGCTATGAGTCTAGAAGAATAGGCATCTTCATGGTCCATTCCAGTTAATTCTTGTATTTGATCATCATCATTTCCATAGTCCCAAGTAGTTTCAAGATTGAATAATCATCCCCCCGAACGATTATTTTGTCCACCATTCTTCTTTTCAGCAGATTTATTTCCTATACCAATCACCGGTTTGGTTGCATTCATCTGTCTTTTTGGACAAGTGTTAGAGAAGTGTCCAGTTTGTTTACAAATGAAACAAGTAGTAACTGGTTTCTTTGGATAATCATTAATCAAATGTGTGGAGTCTCCACAAAATTAACATTTATTCCTCAACTGGGGACAAAACTTGGGTCTATGGTCTCCATTGCAATTCCAAAATTTGACATCCTGACTTATTATGTTCTTTTTACCAAAGTGGGGCCTTTGAAACATGGGTTTCTTAAATCTATTTTTGAATCTTGGCCCTTCAAATGGTCTTTTTCCAAACATATTCACCTTTTTTTCTTCATGATTATTTTTTCTTTTTCAAGCATTTTCTAATACTCGAGCTTTCTTCACCAAAGCCTGATAGGTATTAACTCCAAACTCTTCTAATCTACACCGCATGTCCTCATCTAACCCACCGAGAAACACTTGCATTTTTAACTCCTTACTATTTCGATAAGACTCAGGGGCATGTTGTAATAGCTTACTGAATTTAGTTTCATATTGATCCATGGAGCATCCTTGCTGGGAAATGTGCAAGAAATTAGCACTACATTGTACTTTTAAACTTGTTGGAAAATACTCTTTTAAGAATTCTCGTCGAAAAATTTCCCAAGCTATTGGATTTACCAAATCTCTTCTTCTAGATTCCCACCAAGTACGAGCACGAAATTTGAGCATATAGGTACCATATTCAGTCTTCAAATTTTCAGGTACCTCAAAAGCAGCAAAAAACCTCTAAACTTGTGCTAACCAGTCTTCAACCTCATCTGGCTAGCCGTAAAATCCGTCAAAGTATCTGTTGCATTTAATAAATCAGGTAGCATGCTTCTATATGGTCTTGGTGGTGGTGGAGGTAGTGGGACTGGATCTACTAGAATCACTAGAGGTGGTGATATTGGTGTTGGATCTACTGGAATCACCAAGGATGGTGGTACTGGTGCTGCTGGATCTACCGGAATCACCGGGGGTGGTGGTATTGGTGCTGCTAGATCTACCAGAATCACAGGGGGTGGTGGTACTGGTGCTGCTGAGGCTGGGGCTTGCCGACCTCCTTGTGCTAAGGTTCCAACTATATCTGCCAAACGAGCAATGGCAGCCAAAACTTCATCAGATCTATCCTGCCTTGGAGGCGGTGGTGGTAGATTTTGTTTGGGTGGAGCTGCTTGAGGTTCAGGCTTTGTGAAAAACATGAGTACGACGTGGGGGTCACCCACGACCTCTTCCAGATATCAAACATGAAAAGAAAATTCTCATATAATCAATATATGATTAATATATTATATATATAAAATTATCACTTGCCATAACACAATTCCAAACGAGTATTAGCATAAAATATATAGTTGTACAAGGAAAGTAGCAAAAGTTATACTTCCATTAACTTTTAGTCAAGTTTAGGTACACCTATAAGGTAGTTGCCTCATGTAGGGCAACCCCTAAAAGTGGTTCTATATACATAAGATCACATAACTATTTACATGGAATCTTATTACATGTTTTCCTATACCCAAAAGACATCAAAGGAAAACCACAGGGAGATATTATCTAATCAATACACCATCAACCCTAGATACATAAGATTCCCAAAAAGAATTCCCCTAAAATACATCAAAACCTTAAAAGAAACTAGCCCTAATTATGAGGAATAATCATGGATGATTTCTATACATTCCAAAAGTGAAATCATTTCCGATTATTCCTCCTATATCCTACTAACTATAAGGGCTGTGCTCATCATCACTCTCCATCCACTGGAGATAGAGCTCGAGGCAGGCTATCTAAAGAAGCGATACTAGAAGGACTATCCTAAGAGTCCGGAGCAAAGAAAACTGAAGTATCAGGTAGTGAAGGGACATATATAATATCTGTAGACATAGGAGGCTAAACAGTAAAAACGGCTGCATCCCCTGCAAAGGCTAAATCCCCATCATCTTGTGGTGGCTGACAAGGCTCATCAACAAAAGGGAAAAATATCATCTCCATCATTAAATAACTCTATAGAGAGCTCATGGAATGTCATAGGTAACGACTCCAAAGGGGACATGACACTCTCAGCAAACTGCCAGGCCTGGTGAACATTATCAGGTGTCCTAACCTCTATCTGAACACTAATATGAGGGACAGGCTCCCATATCGGCTGATATGTAGGGTCTATAATAGACTGAGGTAGGGGGTCCCAAAAAAGCGGAGGTATCGGTGGTGATGGAAAGTCCCACATCGGTACTATCTGTCCTGCCAGTGCTAATAAGGTAAGATCATCCGATGCTACTAAGGAATAACCTTCTGTATTAGGTCCCTCTAGTGGTGGATTCGTAGTCGGCATCTAACGCTGTGCATATGCTGAAAAAACTCCTGCATGATGAGCAGTCAGCATAGCCTGGTGATCTCTACTAAAATCTCTAGCATATGCTAACTCTGGACTCATCTGCACCCAAGTCCTAAAGTCAGGTCTGTCGGGTGATGTCCCAGTTCCAACTAAGAATATCACGTCCTCAAATAGCACTCCCTCATGTCCAAGTAAAAGTGCTTCCTCTTCAAGAACATACATAGTCTCTACATTAGTCAAACGTCCAGCGAATGAATGAAACTGCAGCTCGAGCATCCTATCATGCCATTCACCTCCCCACAATCCTACTCGCCACCAAGTAATAACTATATCTATATCCTTTGGCCTCTCGTATAGAGCAAGATCTTCACAAAGAACACAAAGTCGATGATGATAGGAGATCAAACTCTCTTCAGGTTGATGACGGAAAGTGATCCACTCATCCCGAACCTGAAGATAAGATTTCTACAAAAAAAAATACAAAATAGAAAAAAATCTAACTTAGTTCTTTTGTCATAAATTAATTCTATAATTAACTAAATATCACTAACTTGGTTGTACCCTACTCATCTCTCAGTAAGGTTTGTTTTCTTAATTCTAAGTTCTGGTTAAGCGCCAATGCTTAAACCTTGCTCTGATACCAATCCAAAATTGTCACACCTCGAGGGTATCTTAGACGGGACTGTTCCGCCAGACACAATATCTGGCTTAAGACTAACTCATAAGTCTTTCAAAGCCATAAATATTATGCAGAAGCGTATCCTGAATAGATAACCAATAGGCTTGATAGTATAAGATCAGTCGCTTGCTGTACAACTAATGATCTCAAAACTAACTAATAACAACTGCAGAAATATAATAGTAAAAGTAAAAGAGTTAGGAATATATATAAGAAAGCAGTTTGGTTTACTAATCCTACGAATATTACAATCCTTTTTCAAAAACTTTTGGAAACTTTTCCTAGGAAAAAGAAGAAGGAACTCTCCTCAACCCTCGCATCCTTCCCTCAAAACCCAGATTCCATAAGGGACTTGTAGACACCCATTTTTGCCCAATTAATTAAGGCTTAAAATTTAATTAAATTCATTTTCCAAAAGCCTTAAGTATTGATGAAATTGGCTAAGTGATCAAGGCACAGGCCAAATGGCCTGTTGGTTAAACATATGGACCCAAACACACACTCAAGCTCAAGGACACAGGTTCAAACCTAGCAAAGGCAAATTTTTGCCTTTTTATCATTTTTGTCTTTTCATTTTCCTCAAATGTGACTCTTGCCTTACTTTGCATCAGTTTTTAACTGACAAAAAATCATTGATTGTCAGAATTGATGATGGGATTGCAAAGTGGTTACAAAGTGATTACAAAATTAGTGCAAAAAACAACCAAAAGTTACAAAATTCAATGTATAAAGTATTCAATTGCACATGAATAAGGAGTTACAAAATTGAGTGGATGAATCTGGCATGGAATATGAAAACAATCATCAATTCATCAGTTTCAAAAATTTAATCATGGATTTTTGAATTAAATTCGTGGAAAAATCAAAGGGCAAAAATCATTCATTTTCGAAACTGTTCGAAACTGAAAATTGAGCTTGCAACCTATAAATAGGAGGTCCTAGGAGCAAAAGGCACAAGTCAATTTCAGAAGAACACATACATAGAAAAGCCAATTCGAAATTCTTGAAATTAGGGTATAGAATTCGAATTTTTCAAATTCGAATTGATTAGATCAGTTTTAATCCAAATTGAGTGTTGTAACAATGTTAGAAACTTTATTTGGATGATTTAGTGTGCTTAGATTTGTTCGAATTGATCGGATTTCTCTCTGAAAATTTTTTTATTTTGTTCTTCAAACGCCGCCGTACAACCCCACCGGAACCGCCGCTTGCCGCCGTTCTGAGTGAACGTCACCACCACCAAAGGACGCGCCGTCGCAGCAGGAGTCGGGCCGACAAACTTCCAGCCACGAGGACCACCGGAGCCGCCGGAATCCGCCCCGAAAAGTCGCGTCATCGTCTTCTTCACCCGCCGGAGCTCCGAGATCCGACCCGAAAATCCGAACCCAACCCGGTCGGTCATCGGTCAACGTCGTCGGTCATCGGTCAACGGTCAACTCTGATCGGACGGTCCAGATTCAATCAAGCAGATCAGACGGCCCAGATTCAATCAAGCAGATCAGCGGCTCAGATTTGATCAAGCAGATCAGACGGCCCATTTCATCAAACAGATCAGCGGCTCAGATTTCATCAAGTGATCAGACGGCCCAGATTTCATCAAGCGATCAGACGGCCCAGATTTCATCAAGCGATCAGACGGCTCAGATCGAGTCAACAAGCGATCAGACGATCCAGATCGGTCAGCGAGATCAACGCTCCAGATTTCGTCCGCTCATCCGACGGTCCAGGTTAATCCGCATTATTTTATTATATTTTTATTATATAATTAATTTCTGAAAATGATAAAAAATAGCAAAAAATTTATAAAAATTCATAAAAAATTCAGAAAAATTCAGAAAAATCCAGAAAAATCCAAAAAATCAAAATATTTATTTTTTATATAAATTTATTTTTTTTGATATTTTTTATTTTTTTGAATATTTTTAATGTGTATTTATACACAAATTGCCTTAGGAATACATATTTAATGCATGAAAAATATTTTTAATATATTGTAAATTATTCTGAATATATTATGAATGTGTGATGATTTTTTAAAAAAAATAATAAAAAATAATAAAAAAATTATAAAAAATAAATAAAAATAATAAAATTGGATTTTCCAAAGAACAAAATTTCTAAAAAAAAAATGATTTTTGGGCTTAGAAAAATTGTATTTTCATAAAATAAAAAAAATTAATTGATTAGACCATAGGATCGTCAAAAATAATTTTTTTATAAAAATTTGAAAACTTAATGAATTTAAAGTGAAAATAGTTCAAAAAAAAAATTGATCAACAAATTAAATTTTTTTAAAAGAACTACGTTTTGTCTGATCTCGATTAGCGAGTACGTAGGCACCTGCGGGGCGACATAAAAAATAAAAAAAAATTTTTGTTTTTTTAAATAATATATTTTGTAAATTAAGATATTTATGATATTGTTCTAAAAAAAATAATAAAAATAAAAATAGAAAAACATAAAAAATAAAATGAATGATTTGACTTGTAAATATTTCTGTTGTAATATTTAGATTTTTTTTGAGCATAAAGGATAGATTAAATTTAAAATTCCAAAAGTGGTAACCAATTTGGTTTTAATAGGTTAGCCCCCGAATCCATGATATCTGGTTTTAAAAGTTGATTTTTTTAAATCAAATTTTCGCAGACTAGTAGCTAAGTTAGGATCAACCGACCCATTGATCCTAGCTTTTTATTTTTTCCCGATTTATATCGGGTGGCGACTCTAAAATTTTTCTTAAAATTTCTTTTAACCCTAGTCGAGGATTCATGTTAAATGGGTTCGGGTTTAATGTGAATCGGGTTAAGAGAAATGAACCAGATTAGATGAGTGGAAAAAAATCCAGGCTCGACAGCTTGGCGACTCCACTGGGGACTAAATTTTTTTTTAAAAAAAAAAGAGGGCTAGCCACTTCGGAATTATAAATTTTGAATTTATCCTTGCTTTTTTTTTTTTTGTAAATTACCATGTGAATATGTGATTCTTCGTACATTATTTTTAATATTTGTTTTGTAAATATATACTAACCTTGCAAAATATGAAAAAATAGAAAACAAAAATTTGATTTCTTAGTTTGCATTTGCATTTGCATAAATGTGTGCTAGATACGGTCGTACCAGGGCCGTCTTAAGAGCCTAAGCGAGGAGGACGAAGTAAGGTCCGGGGGCTGTGGCTTTCCACCCTCTAGATCAAGAAATGTCCTCCCACTCCGGTTTAGTATCACTAAATCGGGGAACCTATAGAACCCTACCAAATCATGCATTCATTAGCATGGGATTTGACCAACTTTTTCTAAAAATTGAAGTTAAAAAATAAATGTACATATGTAAATACTAAAAAAAATACTTAAAGAAAATTCTAAAAAAAAAATAATAAAAGCTGTCAAAAAATTAAAAAATTTTGTAAATATTAGCTTATACCTTTTAAAAATTTCCAGAAAATGATGTCTTCAACCGACAGTAGCGATAGCTTGTGGGCTCGCCTTATTAGAGAAAATCGAGTGGAACCTTTCAAGGATCCAATGCTCCTACTGGACCGATGGTTTGTCAGTTTTACTCCAGTCCAAAGGTCATTCATTGAAGATAGGTTAGGCCCAATCCTCAGCCTACCAAAGATCCATGTTCCATTCACCATGTTCCGGGCCCTTACTCACCTATGGGAACCTGAAGAAGCTGTCTTCCGTTTGGGTCAGCATGTACTTAGCCCAACCATTGAGGAATATACTAGGCTACTCCAAGCACCTCCTACCTCTGAAGGAATCTATATTCCAAATTTTAAGCATAGCCCGGTCCGTGTTATATCAGAGTTTTTGGGGATCAAGAGGGGACCAATTATTGAAGCTATCAAGATTGCAATGAATATTGCATCCGCTTAACCACACTGATGGACTGGTTTGGGACTGAATATTTTAAAAGCAACCGATCCACTTTCAGTATACCACTTGAAGTTTGGGAAGAAAACCGGGTTAATGCCTTCATAGTAGCTGCTTTTGCAACCATTCTCTTCCCTAATGGCAACTTGTTCATCCACTTCGGGTCATAGAGCTGGTTTCTCAATATTTAGCTGGCAAATCCTATGTTCCGCTCTTCTAGCCGAACAAGTCCGTAGTCTGAATCACATCAAGTCTAAAGGACAAGGCAAGTTCAAAGCAAGCATGCACTTACTAATGGTTTGGTTTGCTAGCCACATTAAGCACTACGGAAAAGACTTGGCTAATGGATCTCATCAGCCTGAAATATGATCTCATCCAATCCTTTGCTGAAAGAGTCTACATGGAAGATGATCATCCTTTATGGGATATAATTGCCATTCTTGAAGACATGCCACCTGAAGACATGATGTGGCAAGCTCGCTGGTTCAAAATCCCTGCAGCCATCCTAAGTTGCAAGGAATACATGGCAGTACCCCTAATTGGACTCACCGGCTGTACTGGTTATTACCCCTCAAGTGTTATCAGACAGTATGGTATGCTGCAAGATATTACTGTCAAGCCTAATTTGGAGCAAGTCACTCTGGATTATTTGGATCCAACCAAGATACTACCAGCTAAAGAATCCAAGCTAAATCAAATCCGAGCTATATGGGAAAATAGAGAGGTGAAGCCGGTTTTTGAAGTCGAGCCAGAAAATAAGGAAACCAAGAAGTATAGAGCAACCAGGTGGTATGTGGCTAGCCAAATGAAGAAGAATAAGGATATTCGATATGAAGCTCCCGATGTCCTTCAACCGCACCATCGGAACCTGACCCTGAAACAATTGCTTATATGGAAGCTGTTTCGGCTCGCCTGGAAGTATGTCACCGAGATTTCCAAGAAAGAGAGAGGGAAATGGTGGATCGCCTGCAAAGTGCTGGAAGCAGAATTTCATTTTTAGAGGCTGAGTTGAAGGCAGCTCAAAAGAAAATTCTAGCCCTGGAAGACAAGATTGTTTGCCCCACTAAGACAAGAAGACTGGTTTAGTTGATTTAGGTTTAGTCCTTAGGAATCAAGGTTCTTTGAAACCATTAGAAAGTAGTTTTAATTCAGTTTCTAAACCATTAGGTTTTTGTTATGTTAAACATTATCTTTTAATACAAATTTTTGTTAAAAAAAAATCATTGGTCAATATCCCCATTTGCATCTGTGTGATAGCATATCTGCATTCTTGCATATGTATATTAATTCATTTATTCTAAAAAAAATATATATTAATAAATGATAAATGTCCAGGTCTAGCAAATTCGAGTTTAAAAACTTGAAAGATAGCGTCCAAGCCGGTTAGGAGCCCTATTGTTACCAGATCCCGAGCTAAGATGTCTAACACCGGGAGTAACCCCACAGACCAGACCAATGAACAAAGACTCAACACCGTGGAACAAACCCTCCTTGGAATTGCTGAACAGATGCAGGTTTTAACACAGAGTCTTGCCCAACTCAAGACCCCTACGACTCCTGAAGAATCCTCAAGGGCACAGAAAGGAAAAGAAATCGAGGGGCAGCTTATTCAGCAAGAGGAGTCATCAAATGAGTTTAATGCGGCTGAGTTGAAAAAGAACTGGAAGCTCAGGCTAAAGAAATGGAAGAAAACTGCTTGAGAAAATGAAGACGTTCGATGGTTTTGATCAAACCGCGATCCTGAATTTGCCTCAATATGAGGAAGGTGCCTTCCCTGAGAAATTTAAGGCACCGGAATTTGAAAAATATGACGGGACAGGTTGCCCTAATATGCATACCAGATTGTATGTACGACGAATGGGGCAATATGCGAAGTTTGACAAGCTGATGGTGCAAACCTTCCAGGACAGTCTTACTGGTGCTGCTTTGGCCTGGTATGCCCAATTAGACCACCAAGAAGTTGATACTTGGGACAAGTTGGCTAGGGCGTTTTTTAATCAGTATAAGTTTAACATTGAGATGGCGCCCTCGGTATGGGATTTAAGCAATCTGAAGAAGAAGAAAGAGGAGACTTTCAAGGAGTATGCTCAGCGCTGGAGAGCATTGGCTGCAAGGATCACCCCGATGCCTGAAAGGGACCTTACTTTCACTTTTATCAACACGCTAGAGGAACCTTTCTTTTCCCATCTGATTGGGCATGCATCAGCAAGTTTCTCAGAAGTGGTGATAGCTGGGTGCAGGATTGAGAATGCAATTTCGGCAGGAAAATTGCAACAAGAAAAGAAATATACTGCACCGAGAAATGTCCCATACAAAGGGAAAGATTCAACCGTCATGGTCAATACTTCAGATGCAACTGGCCCAACTAAGTCTTTCGTGTTGTCAACAAGTCAGAATCAAAATCAGAATAAGGATCAGACTCAACAAAGTGCAGTCCCAAATCAACAATCAAGATTCAGCAGGCGGAACTTCACTCGAATTCCGGTTCCCCTTAGCCAAGTATTAGCTAAATTAAGGGCCGATAATCTGATCAATCTTGAAGTTCCTAGGGAAGACTTAAAGCCTAGATATTACAATCCTGAGCTGAAGTGTGAATATCACATGGGGCAAATCGGGCATTCAACAGACAGATGCTGGAGGCTCAGGCATAAAATCCAAGATCTTATTGATGCAAAAGTCATCCAGTTGGATTTCGTTGAGACTCCAAATGTCTCTACTAACCCACTGCCAAACCATGGACCAGTCATCAATATGATCACCGCTGAAGTGCCGGATCAAGAAATCAATCTGGATGAGTTGCCAATCACCATAGAACAAGTAGCATGGAACCTTCGCCAGAAGGGTCATTTGCTCAATATGAATTTAAGAGACCGCACCAAAATCAGGCCTGCTATTTACAAGCTACTGCAAGAAGGAACTATTAAAAAAGAAGAGATTCTGGAAATGTTGATCCCGAAACCAAGGAGATCGAGCACACAGGCTGAGTTATGGGAAAGGTATCAGGCTGGAGATCCAACCATTGGAACCCTGGGAAATGACGGAAAATACCAGTATTTAATAGATTACTGGTTTGAGCCCCGTGTCTATGCCGACGCTCCTCCAACTGGATGGGGTCCAGAATTTGAAGAGGAAGATAAGAAAGCAAAAGAAGACGAGTTTGTGTGTATGATCGAAGGTGGACCTAGATCCATCAAAATCGAAATAGGCAAAGGTAGTGAAGATGGATCAACTTCATCAAAGCCTAAGAACTATACCTTTCACATACCCCTTGCTGTGAATGAGTATAAAGCTGCTCCATTTGATTATAAGGCGGTAAATCATGCTTCAATGGCCATGGTTGGTGGCCTTACTCGCTCAGGAAGAGTTTATGAATCAACCGGGAAGAATGCAACTGTGAATATGCCACAGCAACACAATGAAGAAGGAAAGAAAGATGAAGAGAAGTCAGCGTTGGCAAAACTGATGAAGGCAAGTGAATACAAGGTTGTCGAGCAGTTGGCCAAAATACCTGCCCAAATATCGCTCATGAGTCTGCTGATTAGCTCTAATGTACACCGTGAGGCTCTTTTCAAAGCCTTAGAAGAAGTGAAAGTTCCAGAAGGTGTATCAGAAGAAGCCTTGGGGCATATCATCAACTCAATCTTTGCAAATGAGCAAATCAGTTTCTCATCTGAAGAACTGGGAGAGGAAGGAGATCAACATAACAAGGCCCTCTTCATCGTAGTCAAAAGCTGTGGAAAGATCGTCTCTCGAGTATTGGTAGACAATGGATCCTCTTTGAATGTGTGCCCCTTAGCCACTTTGAGCTTATTGGAAATTGAACCGTCAGACATCAAACCAAGCTCTATTGTGGTTCGTGCTTTTGATGGATCAAAGAGAGATATAATAGGTGAAGTGGAGTTAGAAGTCACCATCGGGCCTCAAACTTTCATTATTCCTTTTCAAGTGATTGACATCCCCAGAACATTCAATCTGCTGTTGGGAAGACCATGGATCCATGCTGCCAGGGCAATACCATCAAGCCTGCACCAGAAAGTTAAGTTCATAACCAATGGTCAACTCATCACTGTTATGGGAGAACAGGATTATGCCATTTACAAGGAGACAGCTGTCCCTTACATTGGAAAAGAAGGAGAAGAAGACTTCGGGCTTCAAATGTTTGACGAAGTCTGTGATGAGTGATGAAAAGAAACTCAGGTGGGAACCTTTGGACTGGGTTATTCCCCCACTTGTGCTGAAGTGGGGAAATGAAAAACCAAATGAGAAGAAGGAAGCTCGACAAGGAATATGATCCAATCATCAAAATTCCTCACATCAGCCATTCCTTTCCAAAGCCACATCATATCCAGCAGCCAGATGATATCAAAGAAGATGCTTCATCCAAAGAAATGATCTTGAGAAATTGGTTCTCTATGCCTTGCGCTAGTATTAAGTCTTTTAAGTAAGAATTTATCTAAGACTAGATTTGTGTTTCGTGTTTTTCAGTATTATGTGATGCTCAAATAAGTGTACTTAAACACCGTCCCAGTTTAATAAAATTTATTTCCATTTGTGTTTTCACATATTCTCATACATTCCTCATTCATATTCAACCAGATTCGACAATTGTGATGAAGTTCAGGGATATCTCGCGCGTATAATTAATGAAAATATAATATCACCTCTAACTCTACTGGGTTAGATGTTGAAGATGATATTGATTATCAATTTAGAACACAAGAAATTTGGCAATTTTGAACAAGGAAGATTGAAATTCCCGAAACCATTGAAGTGATTAATTTGGGAACAAGTGAAAACCCTAGGAATCTGAGGATAGGGGGAAAATTGCCTGAGAGCACGGCACAAGATTTAACCAAGTTATTAGCCGAATACTTGGATGTTTTTGCATGGTATACAGCGATATGCCTGGTTTAGACCCATCCATTGTGGTTCACAAATTGCCAACAAAGGAGGATTTTAAACCTATAAAGCAAAAATTAAGGCGATTTAGGCCGGATTTACTCCTCCAAATCAAGGATGAAGTAAAAAAGCTGCTTGAAGTAGGATTCATCGAGGTTTCTGATTATTCGGATTGGGTATCAAATATAGTACCAGTACTTAAGAAAAACGGGAAAGTAAGAATCTGTGTGGATTTCAGAGATCTAAACAAAGACCCCGAAAGATAATTTCCCGTTGCCTCACATCGATGTTTTAGTAGACAATACCGCTGGAAATCATCTATTTTCATTCATGGATGGATTTTCAGGGTATAATCAGATATTAATGGCCGAAGAAGATAAGGTCAAAACCACATTTGTTACAGCCTGGGGAACTTTTTGTTACAAGGTCATGCCTTTCGGTCTCAAGAATGCCGGGGCAACTTATCAACGAGCAATGCTTGCTATACTTCATGATATGATGCACAAAGAGGTGGAAGTATATGTAGATGATATGATCGCCAAGACAAAGGAAGGAGATGATCATGTAGTGGTGTTAAGGAAGCTTTTTGAAAGATTAAGGAAGTTCCAGTTGAAATTGAATCCAGAAAAATGCACTTTCGGAGTGACATCTGGAAAATTATTAGGATTCATGGTTAGCCAAAAGGGGATAGAAATCGATCCTGATAAAGTCAAGGCGATTCAGGATTTGCCTCCACCAAAAACATTAAAGGAAATCAGAGGCCTCTTGGGAAGGTTGAATTACATTGCTCGATTCATATCACAGCTGACTGATAAGTGCCAACCGCTGTTTAAACTGCTAAAGAAGAATGCCCTAATTGAATGGAATGACGAATGTGAAAAAGCCTTTAATCGGATAAAGCAGTATCTGACGAATCCACCAGTACTGGTTACTCCAAAACGGGGAACCATTGTTCTTGTACTTGACAATTCTTCCTGAATCTATGGGTTGTGTGGGGCAAAAAGATGAGGAAGGAAAAGAAAGAGCTGTTTACTACTTAAGCAAGAAATTCTCGAATGGAGAACAAAAGTATTCAGAGATAGAAAAGACCTGCTGTGCATTAGTATGGGTTATGCACAGGCTTAGGCAGTATACGCTCTTCTACTCGATCGAGTTGATTACGAAGCATGATCCATTGCGATACTTGGCACGCAAACCGGCTTTAGTAGGTCGAATCTCGAAATGGCAGATGCTACTTTCTGAATTTGATATCATTTATGTGAATCAAAGTTCAGTCAAAGGACAAGTTTTAGCTGATCAACTCGCAGAAAGCCCGGTTGATGACGAAGAATTAAAGGAACAAGATCAGTTTCCAGATGAAGGCATCAGAATAACAGAAACAGAAGCCGAAAACAACAATTGGAAGTTGTATTTCGATGGAGCAGCCAACGTATAGGTGTGGAATAGGGGCAGTCCTTATCTCACCAAAGAAGAACATTCCCGCATCGCCAATTAATGTTTCCTTACACAAATAATGTAGCGAATACGAGGCAGCATCATGGGATTAAAATGGCAATTCAAATGAATATTGAAGCTCGAAGTGTTTGGAGATTCGTCACTTATCATTTTCCAAACTCGAGGCGAGTTCAAAACTAAGGATCCCAAGTTGATTCCTTATCATAATCACTTGGCTGAGTTAACAGTAAGGTTCAAGGAAATTTCCTTCACTTATGTGCCGAGAACTCAGAATCAGTTTGCTGATGCATTGGCTACTCTGGCATCTTTGATCCAATTCACTGAAGGAGTAAGAATACAACCTTTACAAGTCCGAATAAGAAGTGAACCCGCATTCTGTGCTGTGATTGAGTCAAGTGAACCATGGTTTCAAGATATCAGAATGTTCTTGCAAACAGGTAGTTATCCTGAGTGTGCTACAAAAAAGGATCAAAAATCATTGAGGCGTCTGGCAAGTCATTTCTTGTTAAACGGAGATACCTTATATAGAAGGTCATTTGATACGACCCTACTGAGATGTGTAGATGAAAATGAAGCTCAAAAATTAATGGAAGAAGTTCATGAGGGAGTATGTGGACCTCATATGAATGGATATATGCTAGCTAAAAAGATTATGAGGCTAGGATATTTCTGGTTAACCATGGAATCAGACTGTATCAAACATGTGAGATCTTGTCATCTATGTCAAATCTACTCAAACAAGATAAATGCTCCTCCAAAGGAATTACAGTCAATGTCAACATCATGGCCGTTCTCAATGTGGGGAATAGACGTAATCGGGCCAATATCGCCAAAAGCTTCAAATGGTCATCGATTCATACTAGTTGCAATCGATTACTTCACCAAGTGGGTTGAAGCTGCTTCATACGCCAGTGTGACAAAAGCCGTTGTGGTGCGATTCATCAAAAGAGATATCATTGCTCGATATGGAACTCCAGAAAGTATCATTACCGATAATGGTACAAATTTGAACAACAGTGCAATGACTGATTTATGTCAGCAATTCAAGATTAAACACCGGAACTCTACTCCATATCGCCCACAGATGAATGGAGCAGTAGAAGCCGCCAACAAAAATATCAAGAGAATCATTGAGAAGATGACGATTGCATACAAGGATTGGCATGAGATGCTCCCATTAGCATTAATGGCATATCGAACCTCTGTAAGAGTGTCAACTGGGGCAACGCCCTATTCCCTGGTATATGGAACTGAAGCTGTTTTACCAGTAGAAGTTGAGATTCCTTCGCTCCGGGTATTGGCTGAAACAGAGCTCGAAGAAGCTGAATGGGTTAGACAAAGGGTTGAACAGTTAAATCTTTTAGATGAAAAAAGATTAACCGCCATGTGTCATGGGCAATTATATCAACAAAGGATGGCTAGAGCATTTAACAAGAGGGTTAAGCCAAGAAATTTCCAAGAAGGTGATTTGGTTTTGAGAAAAATGCTGCCAAATGTGCAAGATTCCAGAGGAAAGTTCACACCAAATTATGAAGGACCATATATAGTGAAGAAGGTCTTATCGGGAGGAGCATTAATCCTTTCCCAAATGGATGGACCCAATTTAAAGGATCCTGTGAACTCAGATGCTGTAAAGTTATATTATCCTTGATCAATAAAACTTGTCATTTCAAGTGATCAATTGATTTTATTTTAATTAATTATAAGCAAAGTTGATATTCCTGAAATTCTCTGAAGTCGAATCAAAGCCTGAAATTCTTTGAAGTTAAATCAAAGCCTAACCCACGAAATTCTTCTGAACAAATTTCCAATCAAACACCATTTGAATCATCAGAAAAAGAAATTTGAGCATCTTATAATACTGAATGAATGCGTTTATCAGTTTGGTCTATTGATAGTTCTTATTTTAAAAGAAAATATTATGGCAAGAATAACTAATTTTGATAGAAAGTTGAAGCATGTTGGATTGAAAAAAAAAAAGAAGAGAAAAAAAAAGAAAAAAAAAAAGAAAAAAAAAAGAAAAAAAAAGAAGAAAAAAAAAAGAAAAGAAAAAGAAAAAAAAAAAGAAGAGAAAAAAAAAAAAAAAGAGAAAGGAAGAAAAAGAAAAAGAGAAAGAGAAAGAAACCCCTAGTGGATTGAGAAAATCCCAAATACCCTTTAGTCTAGACAGATAGTCTAGTACTACCCAAACTCAAAATCCATCCTTTCGAGATGGTGACCCAAAATCCATCCTTTTGAGATGTGACAAAATTCAGAAACCCATCAATTGAAGATGGTGATCGTGACAAAATTCAGAAACCCATCAATTGAAGATGGTGATCAAGACAGAGTTCAGAAGTTCATTCACTCAAGACAAAATTCAGAAATTCATTCAAGATGGTGATCAAGACAGAGTTCAGAAATTCATTCACTAGAAGAATATGATCAAGACAGAAGTTAGAAATCCATTTCCGACAATGACCAAAGCCCATTGGTCCGGCAAATGACCAAACCAAAGCCCATTGGTCCGGCAAATGACCAAAGCCCATTGGTCCGGCAAATGACCAAACCAAAGCCCATTGGTCCGGCAAATGACCAAAGCCCATTGGTCCGGCAAATGACCAAACCAAAGCCATTGGTCCGGCAAATGACCAAACCAAAGCCCATTGGTCCGGCAAATGACCAAAGCCCATTGGTCCGGCAAATGACCAAACCAAAGCCCATTGGTCCGGCAAATGACCAAAGCCCATTGGTCCGGCAAATGACCAAACCAAAGCCCATTGGTCCGGCAAATGACCAAACCAAAGCCCATTGGTCCGGCAAATGACCAAAGCCCATTGGTCCGGCAAATGACCAAACCCAAAGCCCATTGGTCCGGCAAATGACCAAAGCCCATTGGTCCGGCAAATGACCAAACCCAAAGCCCATTGGTCCGGCAAATGACCAAAGCCCATTGGTCCGGCAAATGACCAAACCAAAGCCCATTGGTCCGGCAAATGACCAAAGCCCATTGGTCCGGCAAATGACCAAACCAAAGCCCATAGGTCGGCAAATGACCTAACCGAATCTCAAAGTCTAAAGGAGAAGCTAAGCAAAAATTGGTTGTCTTTTTGTCTTTGTGGCAAAAGTTTTGTTCAAACTTTACCACAAAGAGGGGCAGCTGTAGACACCCAATTTTTGCCCAATTAATTAAGGCTTAAAATTTAATTAAATTCATTTTCCAAAAGCCTTAAGTATTGATGAAATTGGCTAAGTGATCAAGGCACAGGCCAAATGGCCTGTTGGTTAAACATATGGACCCAAACACACACTCAAGCTCAAGGACACAGGTTCAAACCCTAGCAAAGGCAAATTTTTGCCTTTTTTATCATTTTTGTCTTTTCATTTTCCTCAAATGTGACTCTTGCCTTACTTTGCATCAGTTTTTAACTGACAAAAAATCATTGATTGTCAAATTGATGATGGGATTGCAAAGTGGTTACAAAGTGTTACAAAATTAGTGCAAAAAACAACCAAAAGTTACAAAATTCAATGTATAAAGTATTCAATTGCACATGAATAAGGAGTTACAAAAATTGAGTGGATGAATCTGGCATGGAATATGAAAACAATCATCAATTCATCAGTTTCAAACAATTAATCATGGATTTTTGAATTAAATTCGTGGAAAAATCAAAGGGCAAAAATCCATTCATTTTCGAAACTGTTCGAAACTGAAAATTGAGCTTGCAACCTATAAATAGGAGGTCCTAGGAGCAAAAGGCACAAGTCAATTTCAGAAGAACACATACATAGAAAAGCCAATTCGAAATTCTTGAAATTAGGGTATAGAATTCGAATTTTTCAAATTCGAATTGATTAGATCAGTTTTAATCCAAATTGAGTGTTGTAACAATGTTAGAAACTTTATTTGGATGATTTAGTGTGCTTAGATTTGTTCGAATTGATCGGATTTCTCTCTGAAAATTTTTTTTATTTTGTTCTTCAAACGCCGCCGTACAACCACCACCGGAACCGCCGCTTGCCGCCGTTCTGAGTGAACGCCACCACCACCAAAGGACGCGCCGTCGCAGCAGGAGTCGGGCCGACAAACTTCCAGCCACCGAGGACCACCGGAGCCGCCGGAATCCGCCCCGAAAAGTCGCGTCATCGTCTTCTTCACCCGCCGGAGCTCCGAGATCCGACCCGAAAATCCGAACCCAACCCGGTCGGTCATCGGTCAACGGTCGTCGGTCATCGGTCAACGGTCAACTCTGATCGGACGGTCCAGATTCAATCAAGCAGATCAGACGGCCCAGATTCAATCAAGCAGATCAGCGGCTCAGATTTGATCAAGCAGATCAGACGGCCCAGATTTCATCAAACAGATCAGCGGCTCAGATTTCATCAAGCGATCAGACGGCCCAGATTTCATCAAGCGATCAGACGGCCCAGATTTCATCAAGCGATCAGACGGCTCAGATCGAGTCAACAAGCGATCAGACGATCCAGATCGGTCAGCGAGATCAACGCTCCAGATTCGTCCGCTCATCCGACGGTCCAGGTTAATCCGCATTATTTTATTATATTTTTATTATATAATTAATTTCTGAAAATGATAAAAAATAGCAAAAAATTTATAAAAATTCATAAAAAATTCAGAAAAATTCAGAAAAATCCAGAAAATCCAAAAAATCAAAATATTTATTTTTTATATAAATTTATTTTTTTTGATTTTTTTATTTTTTTGAATATTTTTAATGTGTATTTATACACAAATTGCCTTAGGAATACATATTTAATGCATGAAAAATATTTTTAATATATTGTAAATTATTCTGAATATATTATGAATGTGTGATGATTTTTTTAAAAAAATAATAAAAAAATAATAAAAAAAATTATAAAAAATAAATAAAAATAATAAAATTGGATTTTCCAAAGAACAAAATTTCTAAAAAAAAAAATGATTTTTGGGCTTAGAAAAATTGTATTTTCATAAAATAAAAAAATAATTGATTAGACCATAGGATCGTCAAAAATAATTTTTTTATAAAAATTTGAAAACTTAATGAATTTAAAGTGAAAATAGTTCAAAAATAAAAATTGATCAACAAATTAAATTTTTTTAAAAGAACTACGTTTTGTCTGATCTCGATTAGCGAGTACGTAGGCACCTGCGGGGCGACATAAAAAATAAATAAAAATATTTTTGTTTTTTTTAAAAATTGTGAATAAATATTTTGTAAAATTAAGATATTTATTGATATTGATATTCTAAAAAAAAATAATAAAAAGTAAAAATGAAGAAAAACATGTAAAAAAATAAAATGAATGATTTGACTTGTAAATATTTCTGTTGTAATATATTAGAGTTTTTTTTAGCATATAAAGGATAGATTATAAATTTAAAATTCCAAAAGTGGTAACCAATTTGGTTTTAATAGGTTAGCCCCCGAATCCATGATATCTGGTTTTAAAAGTTGATTTTTTAAATCAAATTTTCGCAGACTAGTAGCTAAGTTAGGATCAACCGACCCATTGATCCTAGCTTTTTATTTTTTCCCGATTTATATCGGGTGGCGACTCTAAAAAGTTTTCAAAAATTAAAATTTCTTTTAACCCCTAGTCGAGGATTCATGTTAAATGGGTTCGGGTTTAATGTGAATCGGGTTAAGAGAAATGAACCAGATTAGATGAGTGGAAAAAATCCAGGCTCGACAGGACTTAACCTGAGGGTAGCCTCGTCCTGACTGGTACCAAATATAATCCTGTCATAATAAACAGTAAGGGGGTGAGCGATTCACAAGCTCAGCGAGTTATAATCCTCACTCTATACCATTTCAACAAACTAAGCAAGTTATTAAGTCAAACATATGTAATGCAATCAATCAAGTAGACAAATATATATAGCCAACCGGTAACCATATATATATTTGGATTTATGCCCTCCGAATCCGGGGTTGGGGTACATCCACTCATCAGCACCTAGATTTTTTTTTTATACTTCAGGAATCAAATTTATCAAGAAAACTTTTTATATATCGAAAATAATATACTTATAACAACATCCCATTGAAGTAATAAATCCAAAATAATGACCTGGCGCGATTCTAAGAGAAAGGTCGTCTCCCCAGGACCAATTAGTTCCTTATCTCTTAAAATAAGGCCCATGGTACACACTAGGCATATACCACTTTGGTCATCCATGTTTACCATCCTCACAGGACAGTGTGGCCCATCCGAGTCAAAGTGTAGTGGTGATGGCCTTCTACGTGCATATATGCCATGCATGAATATATTCAATTATTATGCCAATTTGTTTTACATTCATTTACTTAGTATGCAAACAAATATCACACACTTTCATTTCTATTCTAGAACAATCAATGGGTTATAATATAATTATGTTGTTTTATCAACCAAAGTTAAGTGACATCAACCACAATTTATTTCCCAACCCCTTGTTAGTTTATTATTTGATTAATTATATTCTACAACCACAATCAAGTATAAAGATCATAGGAATATAATCACCTATCCATATTTCCTATCAATCGTAATAGTCAATAGACAAGTCAAGCTCAGAGTCAGAATCACCTAAATATGATTGAAGATAGGAATATACTATAAGAATTGACTATAAACATTTAATGTACTTTCTATGCTACAGAATTTCTATAATTCTGTAATTTTTGCACTAAAATGTTATGTGACTAAATTATTTCGGTTTAATTCACATTTTTACATAAAAAGACGATTTAATACTGTTTTAGAGTTATTTTTTGAATATAAACAAAATAATAAAATAATGATAGAGAAAAATTTTAATTAAATGACATAAATAAGTAAGTGTATATAGATACATATCGAAAAGTTGAAGGAATTAATTTGACCTAAACAATAATAATAATAATAATAATATACACCCATACATACGTACATGCATATATAATATATTATAAACTAAATAAATATACTTATATTAATATTTTAACTCTTATATATAGGAAATATAATCATATAAGACAAGAAATGTGACATTTAATATAGTATATATGTATATATGTATAACATACAGATACATATACGTATATATACATACACCAATATAAATATACTTGTGCAGCTTCATCAGCAATAAGGGGAGCAGCTGCCGGCCGCTGCTAAGGGACAAGCAGCGCTACTGCCCAAGTGCACCCCAAGAGCGCTCGCTTGAGCGCTCACTGTGCACTCGTCTAAGCGCTCACCAATGCTCGATGAGCGCAGCTCAAGCGCTCCATGAGCGCTGGATCAGGTGCTCGTTGAGTGCTGCTCCTAGCGCCCGACGTGTATGGTCTTGAGCGTGTGTGTGTGCGGTAAAGTGTGTGGTGTTGTGCGATGTGTGTGCTTGTGCTCGGTGGTGGAAACAGAGCATGCTCTGTTCGTGCGCGTGTGTGCTATGGTACAATGAGTAGTGAGCGGCGAGTGGTGAGCGTGGAGCAGTTAGCGGTGAGCGTGGAGCAGTTAGCGTTGAGCGGTGAGCGGTGAGCGTTGTGTGCGTATGTGTGCTATGGTAAGCGGTGTTGCGTGTGTGTGTGTGTGTGTGTGTTGTGGTGAGCGGTGCTGCGTAGGTGTGTGTATGCGTTGCGATGGAGAGGAAAAAGAAGAAGAAGAAGAAGAAGAAGCAGCAAATATAAGAAGGAAATAAAGAAAGAAAGAAAGAAAAAAAAAATGATCTACTTACTTGCTGGAAAACCGATGTTGCTGGTTGTTGAAGAGGAAGAAAGAAGGAAAGAAAAGAAAAAGAAGAAGAAGAAGAAGAAGAAAGAAGAAAGGAAAAAAAAAACAAATCGGGAAAGAGGGAAGAAGAAGAAGACGCAGCTTCTATATGTATATATATATATATATATATATATATAAGACAAAATAATGACTCAAAGTCAACTTTACAAGACATTATCCTAAATTTTGCAGAACTGAAACTAATCATACATTATAATATATATATATATAAATAATTAGTTGATCACAACATGGATCTTGCTAAATTGCTTGTTAATTAAATTGTTTCAAAATAATTTAATCAAAAATGGAAAAGATCTAAATCAAACAAAATAGTGCAGTTCAAAAATTAAAATAGTTAATCAAACAATATTTTTTTATCGTATAAGCTCAATTACTCAGATAAAATTCAAAGCGAAGAATTTATAAATAAAATCTTTAATTACTACTATTTAAAAGTATATTATAATTTTAATAAGGAAAATCAAATTATTAAGAAATTTATAATCAACTTGATTTTCCTAAAAAAAAAATTATCAAGTCGATTTAGTGAATCGATGATCAGAAATTTTCCAAAGCTTACACATAGTTCTTTTATGACAACTTTAATTTGTTGATCAATTTTAATTTCAAAAATCTTTCACTTTATGGTTGTTAAATTTTTATGATTTTGACAAAAAGATAGACTTTTAGTGATATTGATCTTATACAACTAGCCTTTTAATTTTTATTTTTAGAAAAATCTATTTTTTTCTGTGAGTGACAAAAGTCTTCATATATACATTTATTTCAAACGTTTTTTATTTTTTATTTTTTATTTTTTTTGGTTTGGTGGAAAACCTAAAAGTTACATTTCATTATAAAAAAGTTAGTTTTTTCTAAATTTTCAAATAAAGCTTATAATATTAGCTTATATACATAGGTTACTGCATACACTTACACATAAAAAACACGTTCATATTTTTTATATATTTTTTACACCATGATGTGAAATACAAGCATTAAGAAGAAAAGGAAAAAAAAAATCAAAAAAGGTAACTTACCTGATGATAGAAGAAGTTGTGAGACCAGAAAATGAGCGTTGGAATCGGAAGTAGGGCGGCAATGATCCATGGATCGGATTCAAATTTAGAAACAAGGCAAACAATTGTGGAAATGCACACCAAGGACCTAAAGCTTCCTTGCACACCCAATTTGATCGAAAATGTCTAGAAATTTTTTAAATTGAGATTTTAACTTAAAAACCGCAACTTCTAAAAATTCTCCAATTAAGCTTTTTGACAGTGGATTTGTATGGAACTCTTTTTTTTTTTTTTTTTTTTTTGTGCTATTTTTTTCTCTCTATGATTCTCTTGCTCTTGTTTATCAAGTATTTACAGATGCTCAACCCACACACCTACCGCTTATCTACCGTTTACCTACCCGCTCGCTGACATGTGCACTTATCTTATCTAGTAGCTCGTTGACATATGTGCTTACTTCATCTAGCCAATAGGAGTGTGTGGAAAAAAAAAAAAAAGGAGAAAAAGGACAATTTGCCTTCACATGGAATCGAAACCAAGTCTCCTTATGCATATCAATGACTTATCCATACAGGATGCCAGCCCGTGCCTTATTCTAGTTTGCATAAAAATTATATTTAAGGTTTTCAAAATGGACCCAATTAAATAAGTCTATTTACATGAGGTATTTAATTGGATGCAAAATAAATCAATAATTAAAATTAGTATTATATCAAGCCCAAAAATATTTTTAATAATATATTATTATTTTTTTCTCTTTTTTTATACATTTGTAATGACTTATTTCTTTTTTTTTTTGTTTTCTTTCTTTTTTTAATCTTTTTTTTTTTGTGATTTGTGGGCTTAATATAATATTAATTTTTACTATAAATTGAAGCCTTAAATCGGCAAAAATGGGGTGTCTACATTTTCTAAAGTGCATAATGTGCTTTCATGTCGTCAAATTTATTAAAATGTTTTGTTAAAAAAATTAAATGGCCAAATGGAACTATATAACAATTAAAATTATCATATCGAGATCAATTTATTTATAAAATGCTCTATCGACATAAAGAATTCATTTTACAAAATTTTTTCTTAAGTTTTTTAAATGTAACTCTTAAATATTATTTACTATAAATAATGGATTTAAATTGTAAGACTTTTATTAAATGTGCAAATTTTATATTAATATGTTCAATAATATTATCAATACATAATTTACACATCATATTTTAATTAATTTCTATGAGTAATATTTATATATGATTTAAAAAATTTTACTAATCAAATCAAATAAATATTATTTACTTTTGTCTTCAATAAATTAAAATTAAAAACTGCTATGTAATTTGCATATTGCATATCAATTAATTTATAATATTATAAATCACGGATATTAATAATAAGATTTTTACATTCGTATGTTCAATTTTATAATAACCACGATCAATATATAATTTACACATTACATATTAATTAATTTTCGATATATTATAAATAATAGATTTTAACAATAAAATTTTATAAAACGTGCAAATTGTACTTTAATGTGTTCAATTTTTAAAATGCTCTATCAATGTAAAGAATTTATTTTACAAAATGTTTTTCTTAAGACTTTTAATTATAACTCTTCACTATTGTTTACTAACAAGCCATTGATGGATAAACTATTTTTTATATTTACATACATTATTTAAATTTTAATAATTATTCTACTTAAATATTATGTATAATTTATTTTTATAAAATTAAAATAAATAAAATATTATGGATCCTGGTGAAATGGATTGGTGGGATCTGAAAAGTTTTTTTTTTTTTACTTTCACACAAGAAAGAAGCCAGCAAAATTCAATTTTCCCACCCATGAGGCGAAATTTGCCTCGATGACTGGGACAATGAGGCCAATTTCATCTTATCTGTCCAATGTGAGGCGAAATTTACCCAAGTACCCCAGTCATGAGGCAAATTTCACCTTATTAATCCACTATATATACACCCCTCTATCCGATGCCTTTCTTATTTTGTTTCATAATTTGTGTTTCCTATTTTTCTTCTCCAATTCCTTCTTGGTTGATTCTCGGTCCATTCTCTCTTCTTCTTCGATTTTGTTATTATGATCCTTCCATCTAATTATTTGTTTGTATTATTTTTACAAGTTTTGATCATTTGATCAATTTATTATTATAAGTTTAACAACATCAAAATCAAGGTAATATACGATATAATTTTTTCTTTTTAATTTATAATTTTCTTATTTTTACTGATAAAATTTAGTTATTGTTTCAAGTATATGATGATTTCAAATGTACAATATTTGTATGAATATAAACATATTTATAATATCATAATATTTTCACTGTTTGTAACATTTAAGATTAGAAAATTGAAATCTGCAAGTTTTAAATAAAGTATAAATATTAATAAATTTGTAATATAAATTATAAAATTTTTAATAGCATATGAATAGTAATAACATTTCAATATCAATAATTTTAATTCTTCCAAATAAATTCATAGTTTAAAAAAAGAATACAAACATGAGGCAAAATTAGCCTCATTTGAAGATTGTGAGGCAAATTTCTCCTCATGACAGGCTGGTTGCCATGTCGTTCAATAAGGCAAATTTTGCCTCACTAAGTGACGTGGCAAAGGTGAAATTTGCCTCATATTTTTCCAATTGAGATGACTTTCGCCTCTTGTTTCAACTCCAGCGAACTTCGCCTCAACTTAAATTCATGCAACGAATTTTGCCTTTTTTTCCCTAATACGACCGACCTCCTCAGGCAAAAATTTCGCGTCAATAGGCTTACTGAGTTTAAATTTTAGTCTATTGAAGCAAAAAAATTCACCTCATAAGCTCCTTTTTTTATCAATGGAGTAAGACTTATGCATATTTTTTACAAATCAATACCTCAAGGACCACATACATATTGTATTTTTAATGTGTAACGAAACCATACTGAAATAACCATGAAATTCTCAATTTATATTTTATTGTGTGTTATTGAATTTATACATGCTTTTGTATGTGTTGATTTATGTTCATGATAAATTATGTGTTTTATTGTTGGGTTAAAATATGGAAATACTCTAGAATTTATTAAATATTTTAGTTCATGAAATTTAAATTGCATTAACATGTATGAATTATGTTTGAAATGTGTTAAAATAAGTAGATAAATGTATGCATATGATTCTTTTTATAGTAGAAAAATAAGGCCAAAAAAATCAATCTTTTAAACCACCATTAAGGCCTTAAGACATCTTCATTAATTAGCTAAAAGTTAAGTCATTAATTACCTTAACTTTTGATGCCTCAAAAGTCAAATAACAAGATAATATCAACTTAATAAAGTGGCAAATTCGAGCAAAATTTTTAGACCTCCCAAACACACCTCCAAAAGCTCCAAAACCTTCTTCTTTCTTCTCCAAAATCTCTCCCATGGCTATATACCATTAGCCCCTTCAACTCTTACAAAAATAACCACCAAAAGCTTGCTTAAGGACCACAAAGCTAAGGCCTAAAGCTCACTTGGTAAGTATGTTTTCTTGTTTTGAATTTATGCATGTGTGAAGTTCTTGATGATAGGGTTGAACTTAGATTTGTGTTTGATGATTCTTATGTTGTGATTGTTGTATGAGAAGTGTTATGGGGATAGTGAAGTTAGTATATGTGTAGTTATAAGTTTAGAAGTGTTGGAAACACATGTGGTTGAATGACTAGATGATGAGTGTTGTGGATTTAGGGTTTGAAGTATGATTAGTGAATGATGTGGATGGTGGAGTTCTTTATGTTTAAAGTTGAAGTTTATGTTGTTTGAATGTTATATTGATCATATAACAAGTTTTGGGAAACTTTGGAATGAGTTTAAAGAACTTTGAGAAGTGTAAAATGCATTTAAGGAACAAAGGATTTTGTCATTTTCTCGTTTCAGTGTGCACAACCTGATGCACGGGCGTGCACATGCCCGTGCAGGCCTTAAAATCCTTAAAATTTCATCTCAGGTCACTTTTTCATGCCCAGAACGGCCTCGAGCACGGCCATGCACTCGGTCGTGCAGCCTTCCCCTGTTTCATAGCCTGTTTGTAATTTAACCATAACTTTTTCATCCGACCTCTGTTTGAGGTGATTCAAGTTGCGTTGGAAATCTTAAAAAGAGATCTAAAACTTTCATGTTTTAAGCTTTCACAAATTTTAAAAGTAACAATGCTTAAATTTTAGTTCTTTTCAACTGATACACTTTCCAAACAAAGTTTAAAACTTATTGTTGGTTGTTAAAGGTTATCCCAAGCTTGATAAATGATCATTTAAGTATTTGTTGAGTATTGTATGATAATATATGATATCTAAATGCTATGTGATGATGTTGTAATGATTTATTTGAATTTCTTTGGATAATTATACTTGAGATTTGATGAATATATATACTTGAACTATGTGTGAGTTTGTAATTACTTCTTTTTACAGTGAGTGATCCCCTTTCGGTTATTCTCATTGATTCTCAAGCTAGTATAGGTACGCAGTAACTTACTTGTTTCTTTGCTAGGGTAGGCATCAAACCAAATTATTTAACTTAAGAAAATCTCATTAATTGATGAGTGTTGATTTTTCCTTGTTTGCCGTTGAATCTAGTTCGGAGAGCGGCACCCTACCCAGATTGGGGGTAGGGTACTTTGTCGTTAATGGATAGAATTATTTAGGAGATATGAGTATCTGAGCTACTCATACCAACCCCTTGAGCATCGTGATGCGTTACTCAGGAACCCCTAGTATTACGGGCTACGCTGGAAGGTGGGACTGCCTAGTCTGTATGAACAATAGGGACCACTCAGGGAGGCGGACGTAATACTAGATCCCTATTGTCTGGAGTTTGAATACTCCTGTATTGTTTTACTAATTAAAGATTGAACAATAAACAATTGATTGTTGCATAATGCATTTAGTCTAAGAATGTGTGACTCATTTTGCATTTGTATTCGTTACTTGTGTACTGAGCCTTTGGCTCATATTTTATCCATTTCAGGTGATGACTCCGATGAGTTCTATGCGAGTATGGGGTGTGGAACCGACTTTGAAGATTTTCTTGATGATTTGGAGCTCAATGGAACCCTATAATTGTAATAGACTAGATGTGATTTTTTTTTTTTTTTTATTGATAATGTAACTAAAGTTTTAGTTTGGGTTGTATTTTGAAAATTTTGTTAAGGCTTATAAAAAGCCTTTGGATGTAATATATATATATATATATATATTGTACTTAGTTATGTAGGGCTTAAGTTTCTTCTATTGCAAAATATGTTAGTAGTGAAGTAGTGTAATTTTGTTTAAGATTTAGAAAAATTATGACTTCTATTATATTATCTATATGGAATTAGATAAACAATTCCTCAAACAATTATTTCAGACAACCTTACATATAATCTTATTAGTTATATGTGGTTGGAGAACTATTATCACTTATTTTTAAATATAGGGGTGATAGCGGGTCCTTACACATACAAACATCTTTACATTATGCATCTTAACTCTTGTTAATTATTAGTCCATTAAATCACGTAAACTTGCAGGTCTAACAGTTTTTTACCATTTTGGCCACAAAAGAATATTTTTTTACCACATGGCAACTATAGTCTCACTCTCTTGAACTAACATTGAAACAAACATAACACACCACGAACTACAAATTGAGCTACTTTTGGAGGACCTTGACTCATGGGGCTGGAGGGAATAAAAGCATGCAGACTATTCATGAAATAATATCTTCCACTTATCTTTTAAGGAATAGTAATAAGTGACTTACATGTGGCTTCATTTTCGTTTGTCATTACCCATTTTTGTTCTTTTTCAGGCATAAGTAGATCAATAGAAAATAAAAATGGAACTAAGGTGTGCTTACTTTCTTTTTTAATCTAAAATCACCTTCTTCCCTCCTTCTTTCCCCTTAAGACTAGATTTGAGGGATTCAAATAAGCTTTTGGTGAGCTATAGTATTACAAGTATAGATAGTGCCCTACGTATAGAAAAACAACAATACTTACCTTAATCATCACTTTAAATTTATCATGTCTTTAACACTCATTTCATGTTTTAGCTTTAGAAACTCCACTAAGTGTTAGTTATTTCAAAGCAATACTATAAACGGAATCCTTCATTTATCATTTAGTTCCTATGGTACTGACAAAACAAAGGTAATCTAGCATAGAACTAATAGCCTCTTTGCCTAGAAAAACCAAGCATTACAAGAGATTCAAGACACTAACACGTAGTAGCTGCCACTTACTCAAGTGCTGCTTATGCAAATCGTGCAATGCCTGTTCGTTTCATTTATGGTACCAGTAGTTTTTAATCAGATTTAAGGTGATCAATCATTTCACAGATAAGCACCATACTATATAAGTAATATGATCATACAAAATTCTGTTATTACTATCATTAGAGTAGCTTAGCAATCAACAATTCATACAACAAACAATTCCCGTAAACTCGTACAGCAAATTCAGGTCATTATCTTTCATATAAGATCAGCTAAGCTACAAGCACACACAATGTAATAAGTTTGAGTTACTCACCTGCTCATACTGGCTAGTCATAATAATCAACGGGAAAATTCTCACAAATATTGGAGTCACCTATTGAGATGAATAAAATTATTCATCAATAAAACATAAATTATATAATTAAATTCCTATGAGTGTCTAAGTGTCATATACTGATATTTGGTTTTCTTTCTATTACTATATTGGTCATTTAATGGTCCTATTATAATAAATTATTATTTAATATTTATTTTCATTTTACTTTTTTTGATCTTGTTTGATATTTATATATTTTTATTGGATAGTTGTAGATTATATATTTAGTGGATTGATATTTTATCATTACTATTATCATCACTTCTATATTGTTCTTTAGTTAACCTATTATAGTAATGAATATTTATTTACTATTATTTGGTTTCCTCGAGTTTCTCTTAATCTACTTCATATAATTATCTTGTTATTTTTAGGAATCACATTATTCATAATTTTAACTTATTTAGATTTTCATTCTTATATATTTACCAATATAAAACAAGTATTTTACATTTATCATAATTTATTCTTATTTGTAAAGTATACTAATATTAACAATAATGATAATAATATTAATACTAGTATTAATAATATATTATTAATACTAATATTAATATTATTAATAATATATTATTAATACTAATATTAATATTCATAATAATCATAATAATATTAATCTTAATGACAATAACAATAATAATTATAATAATAGTAATATCATTAATAATAATAATAATAATAATAATAATAATAATATAATAATAATAATAGGAATAAAACAAATTTTATTTTATTTTATTTTACTTTTTAACTGAAGAAGAGAGGTGCACGGGTACATGGCCACCTGCCAGTCGTGTTTTTTTTTTAAACACAGTGCCTTCAAGAAATCCAAGCCGAGAGGTACACAGGGAATTCACCACCTTGTGTATATCCTATGCTCTTCCACGAATTCAAAGTTCAATGCATTTTGATCCGTTTTTCAAAAATTTTCCACGTCTAACTTGTATTTAAATCATTCCTAAGTGTTTTTACATGATATATATATATATATATATACATATATCATCTTACAACACATCAAGATGTATATAATCCTTGTTTAATGATCAAAAAGTGTGTAACTAGAATTTTATGAAAGTTTACCTTGTTGAGCTTGATATGGATGTTTTAAACTCCATTCTTGAGTTGTTTTTTAACCTAAGGTCAACAAAACATTGTTTAGAACAATGTTTAACACTTAATTCAACTAACACGAATTTCCACTTGCCATGTTATGTTTTTCCAAGTCTTGAAGTTTATTAATTGAACTTGATTGTTAGGTTTGGATGGTAAGTGGTGTTAGTGTTTTATGGAGAATGAATTTGGCTATGATGTGAGAGAGCTATTGACTTTGTTTTGGTGTTCTTTTTGTGTTTTGTTTGTTTGTTTATTATGGTGTGTTACTTATAAGTAAGAAGGAGGAAATGGAGTAGCTCTTGTTCTTGAATTTTCAGCTGCAATTGCTCCTCCAAATTTTGCTTGTTTTGCATGGTTTCTTCATGCATTAATTGTATAGCTTAGTTAGATGGTTTTGATTGGTTCTTAAGTTGTTTTTATTGACTTTATTGGTTCTTTTTTACCCTTGTTGATCACAATTTCGGCTAACACCTATCAATGCAGTCCTAGCCATAAATTTGATGCAGTTTGCACCGAATGTACTATTATTATCATATTATTCATTTAGTTAATTGTTTAGGTTTTAGAGTAGTCTATTAGCTTAAACGGGTACAAATATGACAATTATTTAGGAGTTTTATCTCTAAAAATTTATGTAGATTTCTACAAATTTTCTAGATTGTTATTGAGTTCAATTTTAGGTTTAAAGTTTATACTATTAATTATTTTTAGGTTTTATCTCACCCGATTAGGGCTTTCTAAGCTTAATAGGTTAATTTTCTCTTTAGACTCTAATAGCTTATGAATACTCTAATTAAAACAATGGTGTGATCCAAATATTTATTTGGAGTCTAGTTTATTAGTTATATATTTGTCTATACTTTATTGTGTATTTATAACCCTAACGGTTTATCTTTGGCTTATCATTTTCTAACTATAAGCGCAATTGATTATTTAATCTTTATCGCATTTAAAATCTTAGCCAAGTTATTCTTATATCTTGAGTTTTCAATACCTACAATGAAATCTTATTACTAATATTTAATACTATCTAGAAAACTTTATTTTAAGGTTTGAAACTATATATAGGCTCAATACTACTCGTAGTTTTATTCTAGAGTCTTTGTTAAATTCAATATTAATCATTTATTTTTTATATTTATATTTCTATCTATTTTTACTAGTATAAAAAATATTTATAGGAATCAGTGTTGAGTAAGGAGACAATAATATTGAATATCCGAACCATAAATGTTTATGGCTTTCACTTCAAAGTAAAAATTAATCGGTGATCACAGGCTATCTAACATCAGCTTCGACTCCTCCTTGTTTTGGAACATAGATAAAAACATTGGTCCTTGCATCATCCATAGTGACATCGAGATTGGACAAGGGGGCAATGATAGATTCACTGTGTTAACTATATGTTAGGCTATCAAGAACATTGTCTTCTCCCAATGACTCATTAGTAGAGAAGGGTGCAGTTTGTCGAAGTTGAGTGCAATGGGTACTAATATGATAAACCCCTTGAGGGATGTGACCCTTTGATTGGCTCGAGTGAGGTAAGTGGTTCCCGCCATTTCGGAGATTGCCACATGGATCCACGAGACTTACTCTATGGACATCAGGTCATCTTGGATGAAGCGTATTTCCTATAAACTCACAACTATCCAATATCTTGAGGCTCCATTCTCTAGGAGAAATATGCAATATCGAGGATCAATCCAAGACAGATAGGAGGTTAGGGGAAGAACTTGCATGTTAAAGGTCAGGACACTTTTTTGATAAATTTGGTAGTTTTTCTCTTGTTAGTACCTTAAGATGTATAGTCTTGGGGGGAGAATTTTTCTGTTGAGAGGAGGATGAGAATTGGAAAGAAGGAGATATGGGTGTTAAGAGGAAGGATGGGGTGATGTAGATGGTAACAAGTTAAAGCCGATACCCGATTGCCTGGAAAGGCGTTTCCATTTATGGGTAGCTTGAGATTGTTGGTTAGCAGAATTTAGCGTGGGTTTTAAAACATCTAAGGTAGTGTTATGTAGTTGAGTGTTGTGGGATGAGGTGTGATGAGCCTACGCGTCTTGCTTTTTGGGCGACGACATGGTGGTACCAGCATCTATGCATCGTATTTTGGATTGGACTCTGATGAGGTGGATTGCACAATTGGCAGAGTAGCCAGATCCACCTGACTTTCATACGACCATTTATTTGTATTAATTAAATCTAAGGGGCCCAAAACAGAATTTGATGGACTTGAATGATGCATGTTGGACTCCTGTTGGGCTATTTGGTGGACACCTAGTTCCTCCACTATCGGAGGGTGGACTCCTTGGTGTTGTTCGGTAGCTTGTGGGATGTGTTGGGCCTTTTGTTTCTGATATTGCTTATCAACTTGGTATGAATAAGATTCCGAGGCATGCCCGGTGAGCCCACATTGAACACATAACCTATGAATACCCTCATACTGAAGCTGATAAGAATGATTGTCAATAATAATAATATGGACAAGAGGAATATCCAAGTTGACTTGGACACAACAGTGGGCGTAACGACCTCTTTCCACATGTGAGGTGTAAGTATCTAGACGTAACAATGGGCCAATTACTTTTGCAATTTTGGCAATGGCTTCGGGATGAAAATATTCCATGGGCAATTCATTTATTCGAACCCATATTGCTACTGAAGAAACGGACACAGTAGAAGTACGAAAATTAGGTTCCCAACAAAGGAGTGTGATGCAGCGTAAGATGAAGAGATGGAAAATCCTATGCCTGCCCGTGTTGGAGCGGCGTACTTTACATGTCTTTTGGATTTTTCAAATTCGTAATTAATAATGCGGTCAATGCCTTTAGAATATCATTTAATATTTTTAAAGAATAATTTTTAGTATCATTTATTAGGATTTTTAATAGGATTTAATGTCTTTTAATAGGATGTCAGTTTCATAGGATTTAATGTCTTTTAATAGGATGTCAGTTTTAGTTTTTCCTTTTAAATGCTATTTAATACTATTTAATAGGTTTTAGTCCTTTTTCGATTATGACAACTTTCAAGCTTGCTTATATATATGTAAGCCTTATGGCATATGAGACAGAATAGATTGTTTTTGAATGAAATTGTTTGAGAGTGTTCTCTCTATATCCCAGAATTCGTAATCTTGTGTAGATTTCGATTTTTGATGCCAAATATCTAGGTATTCTTAGAATCAATGGATATTTGAAGATCACAAGCCGGGTATTCGTACGCGAATCAACGTCTTGCGATTGTTTCCCTTATATTCCGCTGCGTCAGTTGGTATCAGAGCCTCCGCTGCGTCAGTTGGTATCAGAGCTGCGTTCGTTCCAGGAGTAACGATGCCGTCTCGTAGACAATTAAACCAGCGACGTATAGATGAGATTTATGAGCGTGAAAACTTAGATCAAAGGATTGGAGCTATGATCGATGAGAGGTTAGAACAGAGGATTGGACAGATGATCGATCGGCGAATGGATGCTGCAATAGCCCAGATCACAAAGAGGATAGAGGCACTTTTGGTGAATCAGAATAAAGGTAGAAACCCTAATCCTGATCTGGTGCCTAATTTTGATTTGATACATGACGTAGGTTATGAAGAATCAGATGATTACTCCTCTTTTGTTAAGGAAGATAGTAGTTGTAGGGAATTAAGGATGAACACAAAAATCCTAGAATTTGATGATGATTTCTCTTCCATTGATGGGGACTACTATGATGGAGAACCAATATTTGATGTTTATGAGGAAGATGAAGGGTATGTCTTTAAACTAGGAGGTAATTTTGAACCAGTTTATGATGAAGTTGTGTTGGAGGCTGTACATGATGGAGAACCTATTTTTGATGATGAGTATGTTGAGGAAGAATTCGTGATAGGTGGTGAACAGGAGATTCATGATTCTGATATTGTGTCTTCTTTAGTGGGTAAACAGGTTAAAGGAGAACTTGAGTTATCTCAAGTAGCCATTCCAATAGTGAAGAAGTTTCAAGGTGTGTTTCCTCAAGAATTGCATGATGGCTTACTACCTCTGCATGATATTCAATACCGGATTGATCTTGAACCAGGCATAATCCTTCTAAACCATCTTCATGATCAAATGAGCCCTACAAAACATGAAGAGTTGAGGAGACAAGTTGAGGACTTACTGCATAACATGGTCAAAATTCGAGGTCGAATTTTGTCCAGCCTGGAGAGGATGATGCAGCGTAAGATGAAGAGATGGAAAATCCTATGCCTGCCCGTGTTGGAGCGGCGTACTTTACATGTCTTTTGGATTTTTCAAATTCGTAATTAATAATGCGGTCAATGCCTTTAGAATATCATTTAATATTTTTAAAGAATAATTTTTAGTATCATTTATTAGGATTTTTAATAGGATTTAATGTCTTTTAATAGGATGTCAGTTTCATAGGATTTAATGTCTTTTAATAGGATGTCAGTTTTAGTTTTTCCTTTTAAATGCTATTTAATACTATTTAATAGGTTTTAGTCCTTTTTCGATTATGACAACTTTCAAGCTTGCTTATATATATGTAAGCCTTATGGCATATGAGACAGAATAGATTGTTTTTGAATGAAATTGTTTGAGAGTGTTCTCTCTATATCCCAGAATTCGTAATCTTGTGTAGATTTCGATTTTTGATGCCAAATATCTAGGTATTCTTAGAATCAATGGATATTTGAAGATCACAAGCCGGGTATTCGTACGCGAATCAACGTCTTGCGATTGTTTCCCTTATATTCCGCTGCGTCAGTTGGTATCAGAGCCTCCGCTGCGTCAGAGTGCCAAAAAGTTAAAATCACTCAAAAAAGGTCATAAAAATTTCGGTCGATGATGTAGAGATTTATATCCCGAAGATTGATCGTGGAGTTTAATGATTAAAGCCAAATTCCATGATTGTCTAAATCATTGCTTCTCCGCCATCATAAAGAATATGGTGGAAGCACCATTTTCCAAGTGGGCTTCTATTTGTTGGAGAGAGTGCTGAAATGCATCTTCGTTTATATCTATATTCTCATGTGTATAAATATTCAGACCAAAACAGTGAGCATAGTTAGAATCACCTAAAGATAGAACTTTGCCTGGATAAAATAGAAGGGAGGAATCTTCCAAGGCAGGATTTGAAGTTCATTTTTTCTTACAATTTATTAGGGAAGCGGTCAGGGAAGGGAAAGAGGAAAGCAAGATAGCGTCAGAGCGAGACATTTGGCCAATTCTAAATTCCATAATATGATAACGTGTTTTTGTTTTTCTCATAGCAATATTGATTGCTTACTTTTGCCTCAAGAAACAAGCACAAGGTAAGATTTATTGATAAATAGCATAAAGGCCTTTGTCATAATAATCCAATACAATAACTTCAAATCTCTATACAAAAGCTTGTAAACCATGTCCATAACTCATGTACTTACATGTGATCACTCAAATTTAATTATTATATGTATAAACAAAGAAATAATATATGAATTTATTATGTCTTACTTCACAGGTAATTCTCATTTTGAAGTAAATGAAAGGACTTTTGAGATTGTGAAAAACAAAACTTATACATTTTCTGAGCTATTACAAATAACGAGCAATTTTGAGGTTACTATTGGAAGAGGATTTGGAAAAGTTTACCTTGTTACCCTTGAAGATGGTAGTAAAGTTGCTGTAAAAATGCTCTCACAAACATCAAGACAAGGCGACAATGAATTTAAAGCAGAGGTAATAGATGATAGTGAAAACACTATCATTGTTCTCTCAATAATTTAGTATTTTATCGATGTAATAGTTCAATCACAATAATAGATTTGATTTTGAATTGTAGGCTTGCCTTTTAATGATTGTTCTTCATAAGATTTTGGTCTCTTTAGTCGGATATTGTGATGACTTTGGACACGTAGCACTTATTTATGAATATATGTTCCATGGAGACTTAAGGCAAAAATTATCAGGTTAGTCTACATGCAATTATAAAATTTCTTAGTTTGACTATGTGAATTAAGAAAACACCTAATAACTTTTTTCTTGCCTACAGATGAAAATATGAATGTTTCGACATGGAGACAAAGAATAGAAATTGCTATAGATGCAGCACAAGGTATTACTTTAGTGAAACTATCATATTTGTGGCTTACTTATTATATATCAATTGTTAATGAAGGTGACTTAGGTTAGACTAATAAATTTTTGTTGCATTTCAGGATTGGAGTATTTACATAATGGATGCAAGCCACCAATTCTTCATAGGGATTTAAAAACATCTAATATCCTATTAAATGAACGAATGAAAGCAAAGATAGCTGACTTTGTTTTATCAAGAGAATTCACTAATGAATTTGAGTCCTATATCTTAACACATCCGGTGTATACTCCTAGATATATTGACCCAGAGTAAGATCTTGAATTTTTCTATATTTCAAGTTGAATGCAACCTTATATAGCTCATTTTATATCACTCACATTAAAAAGAAATAATAATCATAGCTAGTTGTATTGACACTCTTTTTCCGTATACCAATTGTCAGGCAATTTAAGCAAGAAAAGCGACATCTATAACTTCAGTATCATCTTGCTAGAGCTTATCTCATGGCACCCTGCAATCATAAGAGATGAAGAGAGTAGCACTCATATTCTTCAATAGGTAACTCCTCTTATTAAAAATGGCAATATTGAAAGCATAGTTGATCCTACATTACAAGGAATGTTTAACCAAAGTGCGGCATGGAAAATGATAGAAGTGGCCATAGCATGTGCTTCAGCTACTGCAATTCAAAGGCCAAATATTAGTAATGTGTTGTTATATCTCAATAATTGCTTGGCTATAGTAAAGAGAGATGTTTCATTTGTAACAGCACCTATTGAGGTTGAAATTGCTCTACTCACAAGAAATCAAGATGAATGAGTGCCTTTCATCATTTTTTATTTGTTTTTGCTTTTTGGCCACCCAAGTCATATCTTGTCTTATTCATTGTGTTGCTAGTAAAGCCTTCTCAATAGGATGATATTTTAATATGTGAAGAATGTTATTTGTTTATTTATGGTGCAAGTAGAGAGATTTTATGAGCACTACATAGTGTTTATCCATTGAAAAACTTACACTGGCCATGTCCATAAGCGAACTTGATGTGCATGCATCTATTACATTTGAGGAGTTGTTTTTGTTTTTAGTGTCCAACTATAGAATACTAGAAAGGTTTATAATATGAAAGTCCAATAGTTATGTAAGTTTATAGAGGACATTGTAATATGATTTCTTTTATTCATCTTTTAGTAATTGTAACCTTAGTTAAGACTTATGGCAATTAAGAGTGGGTATGGATCGGTTTGTGTTTTTTTTTTTTTCTTTATTTCCCCCTCAATCCAAACCATTATATAACAGTTTGGTTCGTATAAAAAAAAATTTAAACCATTAAATAACAATTTTGTTCAATATGGATTATGGATTATATCAAAATTTTAATTAAAAAAGTAACTTTACACAAATTCTGATTATTCATGTCACAATACTGCAGAAGGATAACCTCATGCACATAATGTTCACATTTGAACTCAATTATTCGGTAAAATATAATCAACAAGGTACAACAAAAAAATAAATGATGAAAATTTGTCCAATTCATTACTCAGAGACATCTGAAAGCCTTTATCTCCAAGGACTTTAACTAGGTAACCAATCAATGGGCAAACAAGAAAATTTGCACCATCTCAAATTTAATGGGAAAAATGCCATATTACCCTTGTTGTTAAGATAGAAATTATGCATGACTTAGCCTTTGTGTCTTCACTTAGAATAATTCCTCATATTCCATCAGCTTCTCGTGAGGAGAGTTACTTCCTTCGAAAATCACTCTCACACTTAAACCTTCAATGCCTCTAAAGTTGTTATGTAAAATCCTTGATTAACATAAGCACATATCACATAACAGTATTTTCCCATCACCTCTACACTATGCTCATACATGCACTCACAACTTACTCATCTACCGCGTCAATACAACTCATCATGTGCACCAAACAACTCACTTCATACATGCATGAAGCTATTCATTAACAAGTCATATTATCAGCAATTAAATTTTTAGTTTCCAAACAACTAGAACTTGTTTAATACAAGGAGAAATCCAAGGAGATCTTGTGAATTTGTACAAGAACTTCATTGATCATTGCCAACTGTAGTTTTAATATTTTAATTACTTATTCTAAGTCCTTACTACGATGCAATAGGCAAGTGTACCTATCGTGAATGTAATATAGCATTAAGTACAAGGTCGTTCCATAGGGAGCCACTAATTACTAGTACTAACTTCCTTCCTATTATCTAGTCAACGATTTAGGAGGATTAGAGTTCTACTCTATTAATTGGATGAATACTAAAATATTACTTAAACTAAACTAGAATTACTTTTCAACAACAAGGAAGGCTTAATTCAATTATCCTAGCAACCTAGATCTCATTCTATTCTCATTTACCATGTGAATCATTAGAAGCTAAAAGTCATTATTATTAAGTTCTCAAGCTGTAGAGTTCATTGATACAAACTAATAACTTTCTTAAGTTTCTTATTTTATCTAATCCTAGATTTATCAATTAGGATCTCTCCTTAATCAATAGCAACCTAAAATTACATGAGACACTTGAACTCTTTTATTACTTGATTAAGAAATAGAAGATTTTTGCTATTGTATCTCTAGAATCACCAACAAATCTCAACCATTGCATAGATCTTATCATAAAAGCAATTTCTCAATGGACCTAAATGATATCAAGCATCAAGCCCATACTCCGAATATATGAACTCAAAATAACCAACAAGAACAAGTAATGGAACATGAGAACATCAATATAACTTCATTGAGAACAAATCTTCATTACATGGTAGAATGGTGTTCAAATGAGATCTAGATCTATGGTTTTCTCTTCCATAATATCAACAATGAAAGTATAAGAAATAAGAGAGAAACCGTAGTTCGTGATTACAACCCTGAAAGATTGGATCTTGAATGCTTCAATCAATAGATTTCCTTAGCTTGTTAGATTGTTATCACTCCAAGAAAAAGAAAGAAAAATATGATATTCTAAAACTCTAGCTTCTTTTCTACCTCTCTCTCATCATAAATATATATATAAGTACAAGACAAAGAGGAGAGAGAAAAGTCAGGTAAGTGGGCATCGTAGCTTCATACACCCCTCACCACGCCCAGTGGCAAAGGGTGTGTTGAATTTTGTTCCTTATCTTGGTCTGGCACACCCCTTGATATGGGGCATAGTAACTTGTTCTACCTTTTTAGCTCATACACCCCTCACCACGAGGCGTGGCAGGGTGTGTGGTGAGCTCTGCTTCTTGCTCCTTCTTGTTTTCCTTGTCATTTCAACTTGTTTTCTTCACCATTGAGTTTTTGAGACCTGAAAGTAACATTTTGATCAATTAAGCACGATTATAGATGATTTTCAATCAAATTACAACTAAGAGACTTCATAAACCATCCTAGAATTAAAGGTGTTATGACAATTATCATTCATTTTGATAGTTCTTGGTAAAACAAAACACAATATGTCCATGTTGTTTTTCTTGTTCATCATCCCAACCATCCAATCCGCCATCCATTTCAACTCCTTTAGTGTAGCTTCAATCTTGACCTCCCTTAACATTGCCACCTTTGCCCTATAAGCCATTAAAATATGGTTCAATTAACATTAAGAAATATTCATCAAATAATATATATATATATATCATAATAAAATCATTGAATATATATATATATATATTACCTTTATTCAATCATCAAGACTAAAAGCAACAAGAGTTGGAACACTGAAGTGGTGGCAATAGTATCAACAAAATCCTATTCTATAGAGATACAATAATAAAACTATAAGCTAACAAATATATATGTATATATATATATATAAACTAGCAAAAACAAAACAGAAAAACATATTACACACCTTGTTCTATTTCTTGAAGTTCCTCAAAGTCTTCCTAATAGTTTTTCAAAGTTATAGATGCTTTAAGTTAATCTTGTCCACAAATTGGTTGGAGTCAAAGAACCTTAAAAGACATCAAGTACCCATCCTTCTATGTTAAAAGCACTCTCTATTGCGACAGTTGATATTGGAATGACTAGAACATCTTTTGCCATCATAACTAGAGTAGCATATCTAGATGAATTTTTCTTCCAACAATCCAATACATTATATGACATGCACTCAACTAATGCTTCTTGTTATTCTCCTATTTATTTATCCAATTCACTTTTTCTACCAATGATTCCTCTCTAGCAAGTTGCGTAAAAATAGCCATATGTGATTTAAGTTTATCTTCTTTTTCTTTTTTAGGGGGTTGACTATAATTCTTCCTTTTAGACCAAGCAACAAACTCATGGAGAGCAAACATACCATAAAGTACGTAATGGATTTTTCCCATAAACTATTTTGCAATTTCAGCATCATAAAACATATTTTACCATCTATTCAATAAAAAAATCATTTTTGACAAGGATCCAACACATTAGCAATAAACAACAATACATTAATGTTATAGATGTTACTCTAATATTTATCATGCCTTTCCATTATCCTCTTAGCCATCATATAAATGGATAGGTCACCACTTTTTCATCTTTGCTTGATTTCATAACTAACTCCTAAAATTTTATCTACAAAATTGTTACATGTGACATGACGGGAACTAAATAGGTTCATTGTAGCATCATAAAAATACGTCAAAAATGGCAAAATGTTACCTACATGCTCCTTTCCTTAGTAAGCATTTTCTTCATTTTATCCTTTTGGATTTCCTAACCAATCTGTTCATCTTGAATATCTAATCATTCAAAAGCCTTCCAAAATTTAACAATTGTCTCTAACATTTAAAAGGCTTTTGCTTTCAATCCCTTCTCCATAGCACAACTCTTAAACTTAGCCATTCTATTAGGAGGTAACCTTATATATCTAATAGTTGCCTAAATTTAAAAATAGATAAATCAATATCTTTTAAGTCCTCTTTCTCAATCAAACTCAATAAGTGAGCAAAACATCTCATGCGAAGAAACTCACCTTTCATGATTAGTGTATTCCAAGACAGGAATCTTTTTTTTTTTTTTTTTTCCCCCAAATATTGAATGCCCAGATCACTGGAGTTGGCATTATCAATAGTCATGGCAAGCATCTTAGTGAGACCCAAACTAGCAAGACATTTCTCTATAGTTTTTCCAATAACCTCACTAGAATTGCTAATAATTTAACAAAAATTGAGAATTCCTTTATGCTAAGTCCACTCACTATCATGAAGTGACATGTTAGACACATAGTTTAGATTTTGATTAAAAGTCCATGTTTTCATGGTAAATGAACTATAGGAGCATATGATTGAAAATTTCTTCTCGAATTTTCCTTTCTTCCCTAAATAATTCCAAGCACTCATGTGTCAGTGTTCTATGTGAAAGAAGACTAAACTTTAGTTGCACCTCTTCTAAGAACATAAGCAGTTTTTCATGTCCAACAAACTTAAATGATAATTTAGCAACGACAAACATCCTAGCAAGTCTCTTCTACATAGATCTTGATCAAATCTAGTAACCAAATGAAATATCCTAGATCCTTAATTAACTTAGAAATTTAATTTAGATAGTTTAAATAAACAAAATAAGTAATCAATAGAAAAGAAATAGATAATTTGATATAATTAAATTTGTAAATAAGTTAAGTTGAAATTTGAGATTTCAAATATACCTTCAAAATTGTTTAATTGTTTTATCTATCTATTTTGACAAATTGAATTTCAAGATCTTTCTTAATTTCTCAAATATAGACCAATTTCTTCATCATTGAGTCTTAAACTTTTAAACATTGAATTTAAATATCAAGTAAACTTCTAAACTCATGAATTATATTTTAACTTTCATTTTATTAAATTCTTATAATTTTTTAATTTAAATTCTTGTGTAAAAATGTAAGTTCTTAAGCCAAACTTAAACTAAATGTTAATTTTCTACAAATTGAATTTATAAACTATATTTCTAATATAATTTAATAATTTCTATTATATAGATTCTCAAATTACTTTCTAATTAGTTTTGATACTTAATATAATTATCAAAGTTTAAATTTAGTACTCATGCCCTAAAAATATCTTTAGAACTTTATCTTTACCCTTTTTCTTTTATTTATTTCCCTACCATACATTTTCTCTCTTTTCCTTCTTTCTTCTTCTTTCTCTCTTCTTTTTCTCTCTTTTCTTTCATCAAAACCAAACCCCAAGATCTCAAATTCAATGAGACCATAGGAGAAATTGAAGATAGACAACAAGAAAGGAGGTGGAAGTGAAGCTTGAAGTAGTTTCAACAACAAGAAAAGAAGAAAAGTAGCTTAGAAATGGTTAAACAAGGAAGTTAAGTTATTTTATTGTTTTATTTGTTGCTCATGCATGTATATCATGTATTAAAGTTAGACGTATGTAGGGCGTTTGTTAAAGTTGATAAAGTAAGGATATATGAACATATATGTTGAAACTTAGGTATATGATCAAATATGTTAGAATTAGGGTTTTGAGATGAAATATGAAGCAAAAACATGTATATAAATGTTGTTGATCATAGTTTTAAGTTTGTATGATGAATATAGGATGTTAGATGTTAAAAAATGATGTAAATCAAGTGGTAAAATATGTTAAGTTTTCAAAGAAAAAAATAGAGTAAAGAGCATGGGGGAAACACAAGGGATTATATTCAGCCATCCTCTTCATTTTTAATTCACTAGAGAAGAAACATGGCTAGAATACAGCAATTATATCCAACCTTGTTTCTCTTTTTGTCATTTTACATATAGATTTCTAGAATAGCACAATTGAAACACGGCATCACCTATCTCCCCATGTTTCTTTCTGTTTCTTGCATGTATAATATGTTAAGTAGAACATGGCTAGAACATGGCTATATATATATCTTGCCATGCTTCTCTCTGGTCCTTGAAAGTTTTGTATATTTATGAAACATAACTGAAATAGGGTACATTGTATCCTATCGTGTTTCTCTCTGATCTTTGAGTGATAATATATCAAGTGAAAGATGGTAAGAACACGACCTATTACATCATGTCGTGCTTCTCAATGGTTTTCAAAACAAAGCAAAACATGATGGGAACAAGGCTTGTTGTGTTTTATCATGTTTCTTTTTATGCTTGTACAAGGGTGAAACATGGCTTGTGTATCTACTCGTGTTCTTCATAAAAATGAAAATAAAATAAAATAAATTAATGAATAGTGAATAATAGATATAATAAGTTAATATTTGTATAATTAGGAGTGAATCAAATTAATTTAAAGAATGAATTAATAGGTTTAGTAATTAACTTGAGTTAACATAGTTTCTAAGTTTAAAATGAGCTTAGTTAATAATCTTAAGTTCAATATAGCTTATGAACGTTAACTAGTTAAAATGAATTAGATTGATTAAGTTTAATCATCTTAGCTAAGACTAATTAATATAGAATTAACATGAAATTAGCTTAAATAATATGAATGTTAAATGATAGGTTAAATCAATAGACAATATAAGGAATAAGATGTTTCTAATATATGATAGACCAAAACTAGGTTAATTAAAATGATTTGACAGATGATGAAAAATTGTCTGTATCTTGGCAAAGCAATTTTCGCAACCATGGAGGGGTTCTTATTTTCATGTCTGATCAAATAAAAACATGAAATAATATTTAAAATAAAATTTGATTTGATTCAATAAATATTTGAATTGCTCATATAATTTAATCTTTGAATAGATGTTTGACTCTGACTTCTGCCTCTTCTGGATTATCTTCTAATTTAATTTCGAATCATCAGGTACGCAGTAACTTGCATATTGATTGTTGGGATAGGCATTTAAAATGAATTAAAACTTAAAGACAACTTAATAATTAATGACTATTGATTGTGCCTATATCATTTAATCTGGTTTGGAGAGCAACAATCTTATCCGGGGACAAGCACAGTAGTTAGGCACTTAGGCCACCTCCTACCATGATGCTATGGTATGACATGATGTAATGGTAAGTCTGATATGCCTAGGAGGACAACCACTAAGAAATCTTACACAATAAAGAAAATGAATCTTTACTTTCCTAGAGATAACGCACCAAGAAGTAAACACGGATATAACACTAACAAAAAATTGATATTACTCACAACCACTTACTAGTGTGTAGGTTCGCCACAATCCAAAGATTGATAAGAGCGAAATTTGCCACAATCAAAGATGATTGATAAGAATTAAGGTTGTCCTCAAAGAGAAAGAATTTTATTCCAACTGATAAATCCCTTTTAAAAGGTAAAATTGGAAAGTACCTAATAAAACAAGATTGAAGTCTACCTAAAGATAAAATAGGAAAATAGCTAATAAAAGAAAGATTGAAATCTATTGAAAGAGTTGCTCTAATTCTCGTGTAAAGTATATCAGAAAGATTCGTGAGTATCATCTTACAGATCGTAGACATAAGTAATATGGCGATGTCCACAAACTGACTTAGTCGTGGGTGTAATCGAGGGCTTGACTAAAGGCATGCGAGGGCACGTCTTAACTCTTCAAGCAAATAGACTCAGTTGTGCGTATAGTTAAGGCTTGGATAAGGGTGCGCGAGGGCACGACTTAACTCTTCAAGCAAACAGACTCAGTCGCTAGTATAGCCGAAGGCTTGACTAAGGTTGCAAGGGCGCGATTATGAATACTTCCTCTGTTTTCATTACTTTCTTTTTCTTGTTCTTTCTTTAATGTCAACATGTTATACTCCAGGTAACCATACTCTACATGTAATCCATAAGTTGAGACAAATTTCTCTTCATCTTGTTCCAAACAATCTATAATCGCTCTAAATATTAAATTTTGTGACCCTTTAGCTCTTGATCTTATAATAAGACCTTCAAGTCGATTCCCATCATCTACGCAGGGTTAATGAAGATTTGTCCCAAACTAATGGATCTTTTGCAGCATCATCAACATCTAGAACATAAAGTGAAGGATCAACAATACTTGAAGTGTTTGAAACCCCGTATGTTCTTGGCAAATCAAGGCAAAAAGCATTATTATTGATCTTCTCAATCATATGAAAAGGGCCATCTGATCTTAGTGATACTTTGTAAGACTTATTATTAGGAAAGTTTCCTTTCCAAGATAAATCCAAAAAAGATCCCCTATATTAAATGATTTCGTCTTTTATGCTTATTTCCTTGTTGTTTCTGATGCTCTTGAGTTTTCTTAAGATGCTCATAAATCTTTGCATGTATTTTCTGAATCCCTTGTGCTTGTTCAACCCTGCTAGTACTTTTCTGTTTCGTGGCTTGCTTAACTACTAATTCTATAGGAATAGTCAAGTTATAACCATACACGACTTCATAGGGAGAGTTACCAATAGAATTATGCGTCGACCTATCATAAGAAAATTCCATAGTAGGAAGGCACATATCCCAATCAATAAGATTCTTACCAATTGTTGCTCTAAGCAAATCACCAAGAGTTCGATTGACAACTTTTTTCTGTCTATCTGTTTGAAGATGGCACGAAGTGCGATACATCACTTTAGTCCCTGGTATTTTCTAGAGAGTCTTAAAAAAAAACTTAGAAATTTGACATCCTTGTCGGATATAATGCTGTGAGAAATACCATGTAATCGAATAATCTCCTGCAAAAATAAGTTAGCAATATATAAGGCATCATCTAGTTTATGACAGAGTAGAAAGTGAGTTGTTTTACTAAAACGATCCACACGACTATGACTGAATATCGACCTCTTTGTGTTCTAGGTAATCCTAAAACAAAATCCATGCTAATATCACTCCAAGGCCGTGTAGGTAAAAGTAATGACATATATTCTCCTCAAGACTCTTTCTTCCTTTTTACCCTTTTACAAACTATACACCTCTCAATAACTCGATGAATATCTTTCATCATTCCTTTCCAATAAAAATGTTCTTTCAATAATCCCAATGTTCTTCTCTCTTAAATGACTAGATAGTCCACCTACATGTGTCTCATGCACTAATAATTGTCGAACAGTTTTAATTGGAATACACAATTTCCCTTGTCTACACAAAAATCCATCTATCAAATGATATCCATCAATGGCTACTCCTTCTACAATTATAGTCATAATAGACCTAAAATTGACATCTCTAGCATAGCGATTCTTCAATAATTCAAAACCCAACATTTTAGTTTGTAGAGATGTAATAAGAGTATACCTTCGTGATAGCACATCAACAACTACATTGGTATTCCCCTTTTTGTACTTAATAACGTAAGCAAAACTCTCCAAAAACTTTACCTATTTTGCTTGTCTTCTAGAAAGCCTTTGTTGACTCTTATAATACTTCAATATTTTATGGTTGGTATAGATAATAAACTCCTTACATAGCAAAAAGTGTTGCCATACCATAGGTGCTCGAACCAAGGCATAAAACTCCTTATCATATATGGAATAGTTCAATGTAGCAACACACAATTTCTCACTAAAATAAGTGATGGGTTGTTTTTCCTACATTAATACTACACCAATACAAACTCCCAATGCATCGCATTCTAACTCAAAGGTTTTCTCAAAATCAAGTAACGCTAACACAAGCGTGCTAGTCAACTTAGCTTTGATCTCATCAAAACTTTTTTGTGCCTTATCACTCCATACAAACGCAATATTTTTCTAAGTAAGCTCAGCGAGTGGACTCGCAATACTACCAAAATTCTTCATAAATTGTTGATAGAATGACACAAGTCCATGAAAACTTTTGACTTTAGTAGTAGATGTAGGTATGCTAGTCGATAGTGGCTTGAATCTTTCCATCATCTACCCGAATCATTACTGCAGAAACCACAAATCCCAAGAAGATTACCTCTAGTTGATAAAACGAATACTTCTTCAAGTTGCCATATAACTTCTCAAACATCAAGAATTTAAAACCCTACTCGTAAATAATTCACATGACTATTCAAATTTATGCTATACACCAGGATATCATCAAAGTACGTGACTACAAATTTCCCTAGATATTCTCTCAACACATGATTCATAAGCCTTATAAAGGTATTGAGCACATTAGTTAAACTAAATGACATTACTAACCACTCATACAAACCATGTCTGGTTTTGAATGCAGTCTTCCACTTGTCTCCTACCCTCATCCATATCTGGTGGTAACCACTCTTAAGCTCCATTCAACTCATCTAACATATCATCTAAATGTGGATTGGGATAACGATACTTAATGGTAATCTTGTTGATGGCCCGACTATCAATACACATTCTTTATGCCCCATCTTTCTTTTGTACCAACAAGGCGAGTACTACATAAGGACTAATATGTCTCTAATATACTACTTCACTCATTCATCAACCTGCCTCTATAGCTCTTTTGCTTCTTCAAGATCGATATGCTGGGCGATTAGGCAAAATAACTCCAAGTTGTAAGTCTATAGCATGTTCTATTCCTCTTATAGGTGGTAACCCTATAGGAAAATCCTCAAGAAATACATTAATATATTCTGATAGTAATTGTTGAATCTCCGGAGGAAAGGCATCTTGCTCTTGCATCTCCATCATTTATTTGATATGTAACATATAAACTGGTTCTACTGCTTATATGGCTTGAACTACATCACCTTTAGTTATGAAAAGTGATTTCTTCTTCAAAATCCTGCTCATCTGTGCCTGAGCCTTTTCACTTTTGAGGGTGATATAAGTTTCAAAACTATTCTTTTGTCATCCTTCTAGAAAGTATAAGTATTTCAATATCCATCATGAGGCACTTTATGATCAAACATCCATGGTCTCCCTAGTGATAGATGGGATGGACACATGGGTAATACATTACATACTATTTCATCTTTATGCTTCTCTTCAATACAGAAAGGAACCTTCACCTACTAAGTGACATGCAAAACACCTTGCTCACTTAACCAATGAAGAGATGAAGAAATGAAAAAAGCTTAGCTCGAGCTCGATAAATTTTAAACGAGCCAAGCCTAATCCTTTAAGAACTCGGCTTGAGTCGGCACATTTGTAGTCCTATGAACAATTTCCCCTAGAAAACATAGGATTTTAAAAAGGTTGACCTAGAAAATGCAAAATCTATTATATATGTCCAATTAAAAATGTCGGTTTTTGGAAAAAGAAAATGAAAATATTATTACTTGAGAATTTACATGACCCAAAATGATCAATTTTACTCAATAATAATTTGATGAAAACAATTTTGACGTTGAATCTTATGCTAATGAACTGCATGTTGAGTTTAGATGCAACTTCTAAGTTTGGGACTAGGTTGATGCTAACTAGAGTGATACTACCATTAGTTGTTTCAGTTCCTACTTGTTTAGATGTTAAATCTTAAATCTTAAATGTAGATAGACTTATAGACTTCATGGACTTTAAACAAGTATGGTTATTTTGTGTTGGATTTTTAGTAAAATGTTTTCTCCAATTATAATAAATAAATAATTTCTCAAAAGAAAAATTGGGTAAAGATTAATTGTCCATTAAATTCATTAAATGAATAAAACTGTAATGAAATTGCTACTTTGGAATAATGAAATAGAGTTGTAATAGGATTTTTTTTTTTGTAAATTTTTATTTAAATGAAAGTATTTTGGAAAAGGGATAATTTTAGTATTGAATTATAATTCATAGGTTGAGTAAAGAATAGCTATTCATTTTTTTTTTTGAAATAGTAACTTTTTATGGAATCACTATTATGATTAAATAAATAGAGTAGTAGCTCTTCTATAACAAAGTGAATGGCAGGTGATAGGGTTTAGTGATTATGATAAATGTAAACTGTTATTTATTTATTTATTTTAATTAGAACACATGATGGAATGACATTCCCTTTTTTTTTTTCCTAAGATTATGGGGCTTGTGCAAAAGTTTCCTTTTCCCTTTTTTTAGCCCTTTATTTCCCTGGTTTGATAACACAAATAACCCTTCTTTAAGTCCTTGGGCTTGTGACCACATTGGACCATAATGTCCATATATGCAGGCCTTTAGCTTGCGCTAATCGCACCGAAAAGTCCTTTAAGTTCCATTAATTCCCCATTGCCAGACTCCTAGAAAAGCCAAAATTAGGTTGGTCCAATTACATTTAGCAGGTTAATTCGGTTCTCAAAATCATGATTAGAATGAATGCGGAGTCAACTGTTGTGTTACTCAATTAATAACTGATATCCTGTGGCCGGGGTTTTCTCGTTAAGAGGCTAAGTACGGTGCATCCCATGTGCGGACTGTATCCTACTGCCTGAACACTGTTCCAATTTCTGCGCTGAACTGACAACCATGGAGGACCACAGTACTAGCGAGATGTGTAATAAAATAATGTCATTTTATGGGGATTTTACTCCAGGCTACACAATAAAAAGTCATTAATATTTAGAGGTAATTTTATTTAGAGTATTTATATTTAAGTGATTAAAAAAAATTATTGTTTAAAGATTAATTTTTTTAAGGTATTAATATTTTATAATGTAAATCAAATAAGCTATTAATATTTGACCATTAGAGAAAATTAAAGAAAGTTAATTAAAAATTAATACAAACGTTGATACCTTAAATAACATTTACAAAATATTGATACCTTTATTTGATTCAATTTATAAAACATCGATTCTCCATTTTAACCACTTGAAAAACTGATATCTTAAATGAATTTATCCTTAAATATTAATACTTTCTAGTATAATTTACTCTAAGGCTATGTGACAGGACCTAAAGAGTCTAATCTATATTTTGGGATAACTTATGAGAGATTTGGTATGGTAGACCTGAAATAAGAATCATTGGATCAGTCTATTCACTCTCAATCTTTCTTAGAAAAATTTATGTACTTAAAAGAGGCTATTGATAGGCTTAAACTCAAGATGGGACTCATCTCAACCGTTGACACTTTATACAATCCAACAAGTGTTATCAACAACCAATCTTTATAAATACCTTAAGGGTTTGCATCATTTGGTAGACTAGAGAGATTCAAAGAAACGTCACTGTGTTGTCGGATTTTAACTCTAGAGATCAATTGAGGTTCATAACACAAAAGGTATTGCCTCTCTTCAAAAACTGTAAGGTTGATACTACATAATTCCTGTACTTATCACGCGTGCACTTGAGCTATCTGAGATTGCTTATTTCTTCTTTTTGCCTGGTCTCCATAAGTCATTTTTATATGTCATTGCCAAGCCACATCTCTGAAGCCATGTGTAGCATAGTCCAAATGTTACACACACGTAATCATTGGAGCCGGATCCACCCCATCCACACCCTCTAAATCTGTGGACCCTTGATTCCTTCATTTCCGGATGACATATGTTTATAATCAAAGACAGTTACAACGATAAAACGCGCATAATGATTGAAAGTACAGATTGAATCAAATAAAGAACTGCACAGAAACTCCCCATTGTGATTAAGGGCGGACGGGGACGGCTTAAGCCCCTGGGGGTCGTATAAACCCACTATTTCTACGGCAACGGTCAAGCAATACATCGTTACGATGACAATGTTTCTGGATTTTTTTTTTTTAATCTCTCTCTTTTATATTTGTTACCATTAAAGCCGTCATGTCGTTAAACATTATTATAATAATCCCTGAAGTACAGTTATGCTAGTGCCTTAAAAGCTCTAAACTAGTCAAATATTAGGAATGTTGGTTTGGTAAACCATGGACAATCTTTTATATCAGATGCATCTTAATTTTCGACCACCGGTAGAAATTATAGTGATATCTTACTTTTAAGATTAGTATAATAATATTATTAATTTTAATAATTTAATTTATAATAAACACTGACAGAAAAAATAAAACGTTTCTGTATAAAATAAATCCAATTCATCCCACAAGCATGAGACTAAGGTTAACACTAATAATAGCCAAATAAGGGATTACTTTATTTGAGATTGCTAGAAAGAATAACCTATAGATATCCTATTTTATTTTATATTTTTTTTATACATAATGACATGTGTTTCAAAGAAAAATATAGACAAAAATGAATCATTTACAGACATAAAGTTCCTTCGCAAGCCTTTTTCGATCTTTTATGCCATAGATCTATATACTTGGTCATACAACTCGTAAGTCTTACCCGAAATTTTGTCAAACATATAGCTTGCAGCTCCAAAGTCTCTTCTCTTATTACAATCTAGAGCTATTGGTATTTCTCAAACATGGAGAGGATTTTTCTATGGAATAAACGTTTCATGATATTGATCAATTAGGAACGTAGTCTTTACATACATATACTTATATATATGTGTGTGTTTATGAAATTAATGTTAAAAATTACTGCAAACGAAATCGTTTTCTTCAATATTCCATTATGGGGTATAATATTTTATTATTATCAATTCAATCCCTTCCCAGGCCCGCCCCGCCTCCCCGTCCCCCGGCCGTAAAATTCAATCCTTAACTAGTTGAAGTTTCCACAACAATTAATTCTCAACTGGAATTTTATCATAGAAATAGGTCCGACGCGTAGTATTAATTACGTAAGAATAATATGCAGATCGACATGTATTTCAATAATTTCCCGGGTCCCACGTAAGAATAATTTGTTCGCAGCAACGTTTACGTTCCGTTGCCCATACATACGTAGGTCAATGTCGTCCAGGTTGGTATAGACGACTCTTCACCAACCGAAATTTAAAGCTTATTTTATTAATGGGAAAGCATACCACAAGAGCCAAATCTTCTCTTCCCCCCCTCCCCCGCATTTAATATCCATATACATAAAAAATAAAACCCAACTAGAGCACAAGAAAAGCCAATTGTCCAGACCCTTGCATAGAGCAAATAAGCTTATAAAATCCCGACTCCTTTTACGACAAAGAACCCAAAGTTGTAAAAGAAGCTACAAAAAGAAAAAAGGAAAAATGATCTTCAGTTTCAAATAAGTAATAACCGAAGAACCCCAATTTTTTTTAATCGAAGCTCTTCAAATTGAAGCTTTCTTCATCATTAAAGAAAATCCTAATTTTTGTTAATATATTATGATTTCAGTGCCATATCTAGTGTGAAAAGTGGAAAAATTATTTCTTTAGAGTTGTGTACGAACTGCCATAGTGTCCAGTGCAGACCATGAGTTTGTTTTTCTCCTAGATTTTTTTTAATGGTTTGGGACCATTTTTCACACAGTGAAATCTTTCTTGTATTTTGCTTTGAATTTTTGCAAGTTTAGTCACATCGTTGAAATTGAGAATCAAGGCCATTCAAGTTTTCCACAGTGTAGCTTTCGAGGTGGCCTCAGTGGTCATTGAATGTAATAATGATGCTGGTTTATAATTGAAATAATATATATATATATATATATATATAATAGGATCTAGATCTATTAACCTTTCTATAGACAAGCAATTGAACGATGGAATAACGGTTGAATCATTAAAATGAATAACCAATGCTCCAAAATATGTATCCACGGTCAAAATGTAATCACAAAGAAAAATGCCCCCAATCCACAACCTAAATACCTTATTAAAATACATAATCTAGAGGATTCTATTTGACACTTTTTCACTTTATTTTTCTTATATAGAGTAATGAATAATAGCAAAAGATTAAGTCCAATTGGGGATCCTCTTTATTTACATAGATATAAAAAGTATTGGAAGAGTCATAACTTTTTCCATAAGAGTGGGAAAAAAAAACCGACTAACTGAAAAATCGAACCGAAATCGGGAAAATTAATCCAAAAATATGATTAACCAGTCTGTCAGTTTCGGTTTAGATTCATGATTTTTAATTTTTTTGTTCGGTTTCGGTTTGTAACCATAAAAAACCGATGGTTAATAGGTAACCGATATTTATAAATATATAATATTATATATAATTAATTTTTTCAAAAAATAATTTTTCCTTCTCAATTACGATAAGCCTAAGAAAAATCGAGGATATCAAGAATGAATTCCTTTTAAAATTTACTCAAGGTTGGAAGCTTTTATATTTGCCACTTTAATCTACTTTCCATGGTTGGAAGCTCCTGATAAACACAACACAACAGCACCCCGGGATACTCGCCTTCTCCAACATAATAGCTCGGCATCTCCGCATACTGATCTTAACAACCTGCAATTTTGATCCGTATCCCTCTGTAACAAAACACACAACTATTTCCTTGTACATAGGAGCTTTATAACGGAATGTTCTACTATATATATACATCATAGCTTGTACTGTAAATTTATCAATAAAATACATTTAATTATTCCTCAGTTTAGATTAAGTCTTTTATGGTATCAGAGCTTTTCTCTCACAAGCTTGATTTTTTTTCCATGGCTTCAGAATCATCTACTACACTACAAAATCTTGTCACCATTAATGCTGCTGCCCAACTTCCTCTCAAACTCACCAAGCTTAATTATTTCTCATGGAAAGCACAATTCACTGCCTTATTTTTTTGGTCTGGATCTTCTTGGCTATCTCGATGGTACATATACATGTCCGGAGAAAACTATTGAGAAAGATGGTCACACCACTCCAAATCCGGCTAATCTCATTTGGCGCCGCCAAGATCAGCTAATCCTTCACGCCATTTTTGCATCTCTAAGCGAAGAAGTCATTCCACTGGTGTCCTCTGCTACCTCAAGTCATGAAGCTTGGACTCGTCTTTCTCGTCTATATGCCAAGCGTTCTACTAGCCACATGATTTATCTCAAAGACAAACTCACTACTCTTAATCGTGGCACTCTTTCCGTAACTGACTTTCTTGTGTCTATTAAACAAATTGCAGATGAGCTTACCATTCTTGGGAATCCACCTAGGGATGCTGATCTTTTTGTCTATGCAACTCGGGGTCTTGGTCCAGCATACAAAGAACTCATCACTGCAAAGCATACTCGAGATTCCGTAGTACCATTCGAAGAATTGTTTGATAAAATCATCGATCATGAAATTCTCCTTCTGCATCAGGAAAAAAAAAAAACAATGACATTTCGTCCCCTACTGAACATCTGGCCAAATATTCTCCACCTCATTCTCGGCCATCTAAACCACACTTCCCATCTCCTGCACCTGGCCTTCCTCCCCACCCTTTCTCTCATAACAAACTCACCAGGTCATCTACTCCTTCTTTTCAAACCAATCCAGTTACTTGTCAATACTGCAACAAACATGGTCACCCAGCAAATCGCTGCTTTAAACTTTTTCCTCATCTTCGCTCTCACCTAAAGACAGCCAATCATGTTAAATTTTCTCCTCCTCTTCAAGCTCCATGGATAGTTGATTCGGGTGCCTCTCACCATATCACTTCTCAGATGTCAGATCTCTCTCTTCATCAACCTTACGAGGGTCTAGATGATGTTCATATTGGTGATGGTTCAGGTTTAAAAATCACTCATACTGGTTCTATTTCGTTTCCCCCTTCTTTTAATTTATCTAATGTTCTTTGTGTTCCTTCTATTAAACAAAATCTTATTTCTGTCTCTAAATTTTGCCATTCAAATCATACATCTATTGAATTTTTTCCATCTCATTTTGTTGTCAAGGATTTAACTACAAAGACTCCACTCCTTTGCGGAAAGAATCGGCATGATCTCTACGAGTGGCCAATTGTGGGAAATGCACAATAAAACCACTGTTGCTGCCTTTTCTACTAATGTTGCTGCTTCCTCATCTTCAGCAGTTTGGCATGGACGCCTTAGTCACCCTTCATTTAGAATAATAGATAAACTTGTTAAAAGTGGATCTGTTCCTTCATCTTTGTCTTCTATTTTGGACTTAGTTTGTCATTCCTGTTTATGTAATAAAAGTCAGCGACTTCCATTTGGTGATTCTAGCCTCAAAAGTCATGGTCCTCTTGATTTAGTTTATACTGATGTTTGGGGACCCTCTCTTGTGCAGTCTCTTGATGGCTTTAATTATTATGTCATTTTTGTTGATCACTTTACCAAATACATTTGGCTTTATCCTTTAAGATTAAAATATGATGTCTTTATCATTTTTCGCCAATTTAAAGCTGTGGTTGAAAAATTCTTTAATCGTCCAATTGTTTCTGTTTACTCGGATGGTGGTGGTGAATACACAGCGCTTAAGGATTTCTTCAGCACCTTAGGCATTCAACATCTAAAAACACCCCCTCACACACCTCAACATAATGGTACTGCTGAACGACGTCATCGGCACATTGTTACTACTGGATTAACTCTTCTTCACCATGCTAAACTACATTATAAATATTGGACATATGCCTTTCAAACCGTTGTTTACCTAATTAATCGTTTGCCCACTCCTATTTTAGACTTTGCCTGTCCATATGAAAATTTATTTAATCACAAACCCAATTACAACAAACTTCGTGTCTTTGGCTGCCTATGCTTTCCTTGGCTAAAACCCTACACATCTCATAAACTTGAACCAAAATCCACACTTTGTCTTTTTCTTGGTTATTCTCTTAATCAAAGTGCTTATCTTTGTAAAAATTTAAAAACTCACAAAATTTACACATCCCGTCATGTCCGCTTTATTGAAACAGAATTTCCTTCCTCTACTCCCATCAGCTCCACGTCTGACATTAACTAGTATAAGCCATCTCCTTTGGCCACCCCTTATATGCCATCATTATCCAATGAACATCAATTTGAACCCGGCTGTTACTGCTACTTTACTGCATTTCCTGTCAGTGCCCTCTTCGACTTCAGTGCCGCTTATTTCAGCAGGAGCAGGTAATTCCTCTTCCTCTACTACTTCTAACTCCTTTGCTTCTAATGCATCTTCTCCTATTGGTCCCTCTTTATCCCATTCCCCTCACCCTAATCCACATCCTCCTTCTCACTCTCTCCTACAACAGTCCACTCACTCCATGACTACTCGATCCAAAAACAAAATATTTAAACCAAAACGCCTTTACACTGTCAACACCACTTATCCTCCACCTGATTCCATCGAACCCTCTTGTGTTTCTCAAGCAATTAAAAATGTTAAATGGAGGGAGGCTATGTCAAATGAGATTACTGCACTTCTTCGCAATGGCACTTGGGAACTTGTTCCACCTAACTCTTCTCAAAATGTTATCGGCTGTAAGTGGGTATTTCACATCAAAAGACATCCCGATGGCTCCATTGCAAAGCACAAAGCTCGCCTTGTTGCTAAAGGCTTTCATCAGAGACCGAGTGTTGATTTTCATGATACTTTCAGCCCCATTGTTAAACCAGCAACCATTAGAATTGTTCTCACTCTTGCTTTATCTCATGGTTGGCCACTTCGTCAACTCGATGTAAACAATGCTTTTCTTCATGGCACACTCAATGAGGAAGTCTTCATGCAGCAACCACCTGGTTTTGTTGATCAATCTCAGCCATCCTTTGTTTGCAAACTTCGCAAAGCCATTTATGGTCTTAAACAAGCACCAAGGGCATGGTTTCATGAACTCAAAGGCTTTTTAGTCTCCTATGGTTTTGAGAATTCTAAAAGTGATGCATCTCTATTTATTTATCATGCATCTACCATCACTACTTATTTTTTAGTATATGTAGATGATCTAATTGTCACTGGTAACAACACTATTTTTCTAAATCGTTTCCTGCATGATCTAGCAACTCGGTTTTCTCTCAAGGATCTTGGTGATCTTCATTATTTCCTTGGAATTGAAGTTCTTCCTACTCCATTAGGTCTTCTCCTAACTCAACACAAATATATTTGTGATCTTCTAACCAAGACGAACATGACTGGTGCTAAAGAATGCACCACTCCAATGTCTTCCTCTCAGTCTCTTCAACTTCAAGATGGTTCTCCACCAACCAATGCAACTCAGTTTCGCCAAGTTGTTGGCGCTCTTCAATATCTCTCTCTCACACGACCTGACATCTCCTATGCTGTCAACAAACTTTCAAGATTTATGCATGCTCCTACTGAAAATCAATGGTCTGCAGCCAAACGAATTCTCCGCTATCTCAAGCATACCATTCACCATGGTCTCTTCCTTAAGCGGCATCAGCAACTTCAAGTTAGTGCATTTAGTGATGCTGATTGGGCAGGTAATCGAGATGACTACACCTCTACCTCTGCTTATATTGTTTATCTTGGTGGCAATGCGATCTCATGGTGCTCTAAGAAATAGAAAATAGTTGCTCGTTCCTCTACCGAAGCCGAATACCGCTCTCTTGCATCTTGTGCTGCTGAAGTTCTTTGGGTTCAAAATTTACTACATGAGTTACATGTGGCTTCCCCAACAGCTCCGAAATTTTTTTGTGACAACATTGGTGCTACTTACCTCTCTGTCAATCCTGTCTTCCATTCAAGAATGAAGCATATTGCAATTGATTATCATTTTGTACGAGCACATGTTGAGCGTGGCTCCTTCTCTGTCTCTCACATATCGTCTAAAGACCAGCTTGCAGATGCCTTAACCAAGCCTCTGTCCTCTGTTCCATTCACCACTCTAAAATCCAAGATCAGTATCTCCGATGGGAGCATCGTCTTGCGGGGGCATGATAAACACAACACAACAGCACCCCTGTATACTCGCCTTCTCCAATAGAATAGCTCGGCATCTCCGCATACTGATCTCAACAACCTGCAATTTTGATCCGCATCCCTCTGTAACAAAACGCACAACTATCTCCTTGTACATAGGAGCTTTATAACAGAATGTTCTACTATATATATACATCATAGCTTGTACTGTAAATTTATCAATAAAATACATTTAATTATTCCTCAGTTTAGATTAAGTCTTTTAGCTCCTATATTTATTTTTATCTTCAGAGTACTTTTAGAAATGGTGAGAACCCATAATAATTTTTTAAATAAAAAAGCTAAGTTGATCATTTTTTCTTTTGTGCGCATATTTGGGATGAGAATAGTTAATTGTCTATGGTAAGCAAGCACAATGGGTCTAAGTCTTAACAGTTAAAATACATACTCATTGTGTATTTCAAATGAGCTTTCATGTTAGCATTGGGTCAAGTATTTTTCAAATAAGCCAAGTTTATTCTTTTCTACATTAACACATTTCGAAGGAACCATCTCAAAATTCTGTGAAACACAGATATAATTTTATTCATGCATTAGATAGAATATGCGACTATAAATATATAATATTATAATGGTTTCGGTTTTAATTTGTAATCGTGAAAACTAATGATTAACGGTTAATCAATATCTATGAATATTTAATATTATATATAATTCATCATGTTAAATGGTTAAAAATCAAAAATCGAAAATATTAACTAAAAAGAATGGTTAACCATTAAGATGATTAACCGTTAATAATGGACCAGTTTAGGTTTGACATTTTAAAAAACCAATTGTAATGGTTATGTTTAAAAAATGAGGTTATGGACTGGTTAATCGGTCCATGCCCAACCCTACTTTTTCCATATATCCTCTTTTAAAAAGTCATGTCATTTCATAATTGGAGAAATATATCCCTTGTTGTACATATTCATAAGAGTTACAACTTTTTAGAATTACAATATCACATTCCATCATGGGTACTAATAGATAACTCCCACTCATACATGGTGGATTGTGAAAATCCCCCATAATCATATTCCAAATGCTATTAATAAATAGGTTATGTGATGGTATAAGATGATTGCAATCAATAGCAATTCAATAACAAGTTAAAATCTCAAATTTAAATCCAATCACAATCGCTAAGACAAGTGCACTTATCGATATTACTAGTATATGGATTAAGAATGAGTATTGTCCCACAAGAATCAGAGGGAATCAGTACTCACCCTTCTCTTAAGGTTTATGCAATAAAAATATGTTTATAAAGTAATTAATAGTTATCAAATTATCAGTCACATGTCAACATTTTAATTAAGATTTACCATTTAGAAGAAACGCCTAAACTTTGAATACCCACAAGGTATCCTTATGATTAAACCAAAGAAAATTTCGTATTTTATTGTAATTATTATTAAACGGTGGATATTCCTAATGTAATTCGATATCGCTGTTGAGATCATCAAATTATAATTGTAGATTAATTAATTAATTTTTTTATTTAAAATCTTTTAACAACATTATCAATATAGGATTCTCATATTATGTTTAACCCTAATTCTAAAGATTTATATTGTCCTATGTCTATAATTGCATGCAACTCCCACTAATTGTGCATATTTATTCACTAAAGCAATCTATTGGCCAACTTGAGTGAAATCTAATTAAGAATCAATTTTGTGCACTATTAATTCAATATTGTAATAAAAAAAAACACAGTCAGATTTAGGAAAAATCAATAGATAATATGAACACAATGAAAATAAATTAGTTAGAATGCCCAAGATTCATCAAAATCTAGATTAAGAGTTTACTCTTCCATAGAAGTAGAAATAAAAACACAAAGTAAATTAAACATTGGATTACACAACTCACCCCCTATTATAAAAAATTCTTGCAAAATGGTTGAAGCTGGATCTTGACTTACTTGGATCTTGAAGAGAAATTTGTGGGTTGTGGATGTCTATTGAAAAGTTCTAACCTTTTTCCTTTTATAGAGTTCCTCTATTGCTAGAATTGGAAACTTTCTCTGCTTAGAATAGAAAAGTGAGCTCCTTTAAAAGTGGAAAGCTGTCTTCTTTGATTTAGCAAGAAAATCTTCAAAATAGGAACCTGGCTTGCAAGTGCCTGAACAAGGAGATCATCCCAAAAGTAGATTGATTGAACTAACCTAAAATGACAATGTAAGGGGACTGGCAATCTACTGCAAAAAAATTTTGTATATTCTTAAAGCTTGAAGTGGGCTTTTCAATCCAATAGTTGTGTCATGATTTGATTAATTAGACATGTATGATTTATGTACAAATAATTATATACGTGCTTATAAAATTAATGTTTATTATTGTAGTTGAAAATTGTGAGTGAAATACGTGTCTACCATTTAAGAAAAAAACACGTACAAAAAAAGATACCAAATTAGTGCCTATATGCCGCATGTTGAAGTGAAAATACTATAATTTTTGCTTGTGTCACATGTACAAACTGAGATATAGCAACTTATCTGATCAAAGTTTTTGGTGCTTGTGTATCACACGTTAGGTATGCAATATATGTTTGGCTGCGTATCATACGTTCAATGAGTGATACACGTATAATTATATATGCATCACTTATTGGAATTATGATACATATTTGAAGTGTATCATACGCCTAATATGCGATACATCGACACTATTCTTATAATTTTTTTCCACAATTTGATTTTATAGAATTTTTTTTAAATATTATACATGTAATATTTTTTGAAAATCGTTTTCTTTAATACTCCATTATAGGCCAATGATCTTACAACATTGTGATATATCCTTTAATCTCTCAAGTAATAGGTACCTTTCTCATTATACTAGCAAAAAACATTTAAAAAAAAAAAAACTCTATTATTGGGCATTTATTTGTCATTATTAATTCAATCCTTAATTTCATTGAGATTTTCATTTATCTCATTAAGCTAACATATACATTTTGGGCTTCACACCCTTTTAAAAATATGATATGTATATTTAAAATCTAAATTTTTAATATTACGCTTTTGATTATTTATACTCTTGTCATTATTCTTAGCCCGGTACTAGTTCTTCTGCAAACGCAATTACTTTATAGTTTCATGTTATACTCCTATTGACTGCCTATAAGTACTAATACGGTGAACAACAAAATTTATAATTATAAGTAAATTAGTTTTATGTTTATCAAAAATGGTTTCGTTTGATTTTATGGATTTGTTTAGTTTACTGCTTCAAATCAATTATAATTTAATGATTAGTTCAAATTGAGAATTTTTTAAACTAAATTATTAAAAAAACATTTTTTTTTGTTTGATTTGGTTTGATTACAAATTAGTTCAGTTCCGCTATTTTTTGTGCTACACCAACATATACGCTTCACAATAATATTTAAAAAAAAAATAAGATTCGATGCATTTTCTCCACAAGTCTCTCTCTCTCTCTCTATATATATATATGTATGTATATATATTTAAATTGGTTGGTATTGACGGCATTGCCAATTAAGCAAATTGAATGCAGCTACTTTTTTTTAGTGTATGTTGACTGTGTGCGAGAGTGTCGTTTTCATGTCAGAGATTCTTCACGAACCGTAGATAAATTATAAATATACCACTTTATACTTATTCCGTGAGGTAAAGAAAATTAAAAATGTTTTTTTTAAATGATTTCAAATATTTAAAATTTTCAAAAATAATCCTAAGTCTATAGTACATTGAATAGTAGTTTGAAAATATGAATTTATTTTGTCAAAAAATCTTATCTTCATGAAACGTTTTTAATGTTTATATTATTAAAATATGTTGTGGGTTAACTTGCGAATTGTATTTTCAAGATACGAATTTTTAATAAAATAAAATCGAGGACACGATTATAACTGTAATAACGTTAAAATTGTTTTTATAAAATTTCGAATTCTCCAGATTTCTCTTGTTAAATTACAATTTTTTCCCTTTTCTCTTAATTTGTAGGTATGTTCGGACTTTTATTATAGAAGTTAAATGCTTATACCCTTAAATTTTTGGAAAATGAGTTGTATACTATTTTTCGTTGTTTTAACTTAGCTAAAATAATAAAAAAAAACATTAAATTTAAAATTTTATTAAACAAAGTATAAAATTATCATGTAAAAATATAATCGTAAAATATCGAATATAAAAGAACTAAATACATGTGCGAACAAAAGGATTGCAATTAGAATTTATTCATGACAAAGGGGAAACTAGATATGCCAAGAGTTAAGAGTTAATGAGTCGAACCGAATCCAATCGGGGTTAAATTAGGATCAATAAAACGTAAATTATAAGATATATTTTAATTATAAAAGATAAGTGTATATGATACTACTCAATTGAATTTATATTTCGATCAAATCCATCAATTATAGCTATTAAATAAATACAAGATATATATCATGAAAAGAGATGAAAGGATAATATAATGATTATAATTTATAGATTTTATAATATAGTATGTATATATTTATATATACATAATTTTTCAACATATAATTACTATGTTTAAGAAAACTAATTATTTTAATAATTAACTCAAATATGCATATTTTTGTAATGGAAAAATTTAACACAAAAATTTTATTAAGTTTTATTTTTGAATTGCACATTGATCCAAAAAAAAGTTGGAATGACCGAATAATGCCCAACCATCTAGGTTTACCGGGTCAATATCAATCTAGGGAAAATGCACAAACTAGCCTACTGTCATAGTGGGCTCCAGTTGAACGAGTCAAACTAGCTGGGCTGGTCAGAGTCCGATAACGTTGGATATCGGTTATTCTTTTGACATAAACATAGGCATAGGCCTAGTTGAATTTGTAAACCAACTAGTAGTTTGTCTAGCGGTTCTTCGTGGCCCTAAGGCTTAGACACAGGGGATTTGCTTTTATTTTGGGATTATTTGTTGTTTCACTTTACTAATATCACAAGTTCACAACTAAACATAAATATGTTTGTATATAAATAAATACATATCATAAAAAATTTATAAAAAAAAAATTAGATGAAAAGATTACATTGTTGATAGGCAGGATTACTGTTTTAAGTTCAAAATTTTACTCGTTTAAAGTTAATTAGTTTTTTTTTTGTATTTTAAATATTAATAAAATTAAACGCGTCGATTCCACTGGTCTGGAATCGAACAAGCAACCAATGATTCTCTATAACCTATTCAGCTCTAACCGGTTTCGAATCTATCTTGATTGGATTCATGGGCCGGTGATTCTGAACTGGTTCGACATTGGTATCTTAATTGATAGTGCAACGGAAGGAAGATCCATGTTCTGTTTCTTATTTTTACATTGTAAAATGAAGTACTATAGTGGCTCTGCTTGACAATGGTGATTCGGTCCGTCTTTTTGGAGAAGAAGCTTGTATTAGGATTTAGGAAATTAGAAAAAAAGTTTCTTAAATAATTATTTCTTTAAATAGTATGTAAACGCCGTTATTTAACTGGTTCCGTAAGTATCTTTTTCATTCACACACACAAACATACATATATATATATATATATATATATAAATTATTAGAAAACTAACCTTGATGCTATGAAAGTTTATCTTTAAAGCCCAATTATTTTATAGTGTATGTATATATATTTTTATTCATTTTCCATAATAAATTAAGAGGTTATCTTATTTTTCCCACATACAGGTGTTATTCTTTATGAGGTGAGCAAATAATCCTATTATACAAGATACTTATTTGAATCCTATTTATCAGGATAGGATCCGTATGGATACTAAGAGTCATAGGATAGGATTTGAGTATAAGCTATTTGGAAGATGCTCTGAAAGGATAGGATATGGGTATAGATTCTTCCGAAGTTACTCTCATAAAGTAGGGTATGAGTACAGGATCTTTATATTTTGTACCCACCCTATAATTAGTATTATAGTATATAGAGGTTACGAAATTTAGGATATCTCATATTTTCCATATTTAATATTATAAAATAATGTTGATATATAATATATAAATAATAAAACTTCGTTTTTTGTTTTATAACGTTTAAGATTATTATTGGTAAACTACATTTTAGAAATTTTATTATTGAAGAACTTGTACTACTTTCTATTTTTATTTTAAAACAACTATTATTATATGTAGGTACTTGAACTCCTAAATTATATAGATATGTTTTTTTTTTTTTAAGATTAACTAAAATATAAGTATCTTAAAAAAAATTTTAATTTTAGAATTTGCTATAAGTTCTACAATTTTGTTTAATAGCATATAATATGTTTTAATTGTATTTGTCAGAGGTTCAAAATTTTACCCGAACAAATTTCATATGTTAGGAACCTGTGACATTAACAAAGTATTTTAAAAATTCCTTTCCATATGTTATGAAAATAAGAAAGTTTTATATGTTATATAAAATTGTATCGAATAATATATCAAATAAAATAATGCTGATGTTGAAGACAGAAGAAAAAAAAATATAAAGATTTCATGAAAAAAATCTATCTGTTTCTTAGGGTACTATATACCCTATAAGTTTTACACGATATGAAATATATGGTGGGTATAAGATACCAGAGTGTAGATTTGAGGTATCTTCACTGGGCAAGCGATGGGTAGTGGTCTATAGCCTATTTTGTACCAGTATATCCGTAATTCTTTGTGTTACTGCAAGTGTGTGTATATATATAAATTTCTTTTTACCCGATATTCGAGGTGCTTTTCTTGTTTGCTTTTCATTGAACTATTGCAACGGATCGGGATTTCTTTTAGGGAATGCATGTTTTAAGTTTTTCAAATTTAATACTTTTGTATAATATTTAGAGTTTGCACAGATCTCTACTCTCTTCCCAATTTACCTATGAAGGGGGGGACCTACTTTTTATCATGGACTTTACGAGTAAAAAATCCAAACAGTTTGTTTCGATTTGGTTCATAGAATCAGCAATTTTCAATCAATTTCAAAAATCATGAGATTGTCACATTTTATTTTACAGTTAAAATTAAAAAGAACAAAAAAAAATTTAATTTAAATACAGCATATAATAAATTCAAATTAAGCGGAAATGAGATAATTTAATAAATTCAAATGTTTTTCCACAACTCTGCCTCTCCGTTAAACTATGTGTCCACACTACACATAGGCAACTAGTTTGGGAAGACTAGGTTGGCAACATTTCTGTATAAATTGAGTCTCCCTGGAAACCTTCAAATCAGAGGGAAGGAATTCCAAAATCAGCAAGATGAAAATACCTCAAGATGGTACTTTTTGGCACTTCATAGCGCCCTTACAATTTCAATGTTTTGCTTCATGTCCAAGCGCAAACAGGTTATACATCCTATTTTCTATCGTCCAACAATACATTTATTACTCTTGGCCAAATTTTGAGTTTTACGTACTTTTATTTCAGGTTTCGTAAATATCGATTGTGGATTATTGCCAGAAAATTCGACTTACAGTGACCCAAAAACTCAATTTCCGTATGAGTCCGATGCTTCTTATATTGATAGTGGTGCTAGCAAGCGTATCTCAACCATGTTCCGTAGCAACTCCGTTGATCAACAATTTTGGTACGTGAGAAGCTTTCCTGAGGGGATTCGAAACTGTTACAAACTTAGTCCTCCAGGTGGCAAGGGCACCGCTTTCTTGATCAGGACTAGGTTTCTGTATGATAATTATGATGGAAAGAATCGGTTGCCTGAATTCGATCTGTATTTGGGAATATCATTATGGGGCACGGTAAAATTCCACAATGCATCCGAAGTCATAAATAAGGAAATCATACATGTTATGAATTCAAAGAACCTATATATATGTCTCGTTAATAAGGAATCCGGGATACCATTTATTTCTGCAATTGAGCTCAGGAATTTGAGCTTTGACGCTTATCGAACATATCCGCCAACGTCGCTCGTTACTTATGTTCGATATGATTTGGGATCAAGAAGTGCTGAAGAAGTTGTGAGGTCAGTTTTCCTACTTTAACAAATACTATTTATTAGATAATCGCATTTTTACATAAACTCCCCCCACATGGTCTACTATCTTAAAAAAAAATAAATAAATAAACACATTTTCTCCTCTAAATTTCCCTAAATCATCCATTCTGACACTGCAATTCCACCGCCAATTTAGTGATGTTTTGGGCTTTTAGCACTGTGTTTGGCAATAGGGAAAGAAATTAAGAAAGAAAGAATATGGGAAGGTAAAAATATGGAGAGAAGGAACCGTGGAAGTATTTAATTTCTTCAATATGTTTAGATGATGGAAGGAAGGAAAATAGAAGGAATTTTAATTATTATTAAAGATAAAATATAAAATTGAATTACTAATACACCTCTAATAATATTTACATAATAAATTTATAGAAAGAAAATTAGTAAATATATAGATTGTTAGAAAATTTTATGGTTTCGTTATTAATTTTGATGGAATTAGTATCATTATTATTTAATTATTCACACCATATACAATCATGATTAAACTACTAAAATACATAATATTCTAATTACTATTTTTATTTTACTGATTAAATAATTGACTAACCAATCCAAAATCGTAAAAACTCCTTTGATTGTTTTACGGAGCAGAGGTATTTTAGAGAGGGAAAATGTTACGCATTAATTATTAGAAACAAAGTACTGGTACTCTATTTCAAGATTTCTGAAAAAGAGGGGCAAATTGGTAAATTTATGGTTCTAACATCTTTTCCCTCTTGTCACTCTCGAAACCGGTGAGAGCTGTTTTTGGTGGCCTACGAGAAATTTTTCCTCCCTAATCCATGTCCTCTCTTTTGTCGTTCCTATTCCAAATAATGGAAAACTACATTTTTTTTCCATTCAAATGCTTACCATCGTCTTTTTTCCCTCAACCCAATTAGTGCGTGAGAGATTAACTGATTAGGACACCCAAATGAATTTTTCTAAAAGTTTTGTGGGTTAACACAAAATTTAGAAAGTTTAAGTGTGTATGTTTACCATACTTAGTCAATAATATTAAAGAGAAATTGCAATTTGTCTTTTTGGTAAAATGATCTGAAGGCTCAAAATTTTAGGGATATATCAATTTAACTTTCATGACATTTGTACCTCATTAAAATAAACTCTTTTCTTACCAAGAAAATATGAACCTCATTCCAAAGAAGTGTTCATCCTGATGAAGTTGTTTATTTATTTTTTTTTTAGAAAATGTATAATCCATCTTTGACAAAGAAAAAAAAAATGAAACGGCTTATCATAAATAATTACTAATATGTTATTATATTATTTTTATTCTCAAACTTTTCCTCGTTTTTTCATTTTTTTGGTTTGCCGGTCGACCCGGCTTGTCATGGGCCACTCACCATTTTATTACGGGCGATCAATTGCCATAGAGTAGAATTTCAACTTCTACGGGCATCATTACTATGCCTTTGTCCTACCAAGGGTATAGTAATGAATGCAATGTGACTCACTATGTGTCATGCATGAATCATTTTATTTAAGTGGTCATGGCATAATATTAGATATTTTAAAAGTTAGCATAGAATTCACAGAAAAAACCATTCCTACACTAAATCATACAATGATTAGTTAATAATTCTCGCTTCGATATTCTTAATATGATTTCAATCATATAAGTAAGGCATATACGCTATCATGTTATTATCTTTTCCTAATTCTTGTGTCGCTAAAGTACAAGCAAAAGCATAAGTACAGAAATGTGAGAATTTAAACTTACTCAGCCATGGCAGCAAAAGCTCCTAGTCAAAATAATCCTTTGAGTAGGAAAGCTCGAACACCACGTCAAAAATCATGTAGACTGAAATTCCGAGTTAAAATGTGTGAAATTCCAACTTAAAATGATCATAACTTGCTCATTTTAACTCGAAATTTCGCATATTATATATTGTTTTCTACCTAATTGAAAAGATCTATCTATTTCTAAGGTTATTTTCTTCATAAAAGGTCATTTAGGTCTCTAAAAGACATGGTACAAAATCAACACGAAAATCTCAACCTTTAAAACATGATTTTTTATAACTTTGTATAAACCAAAAATCCCATAGAAATTATGTAAATATATATATATATATATAGTTGAAAAATCCTTTGTTAATACATATGCAACTCATATTATACACATGATCCTAATGATGTTGTCTTAACCGATGATTTTTATAAAATAATCTTGTCTTGGTAATTGAAAAAATGAAGTTTGACAAAATTATGTTAAGTTGTTTGGAAATAAAACTAAGGATTTTTAAGTCATTAAATATGTGATATAATTTATTTTTATTAATTCTTAAAAGATAATTTTTTATTCAAAAACTTTAGTCTTTCTAAGTTATTCTTAAATTTTATTCCCTAAGTATACTTTACTTGGTGAGTTGATTTTTTTTTTTAAACTTATTTTGGAAAGCTTGTTTTAGTCTTTGTATTTACTAAAAATATTAGTAAGGATTTTATAATCTATTTTTAAGAAAATTTCTTATAGAAAAACATTATCAATCTTAAGGTCTTTAATGGTAGTTTGAAAAGAAAAATAAAGAGTTCCTTAGTTACTTTTTGTAAAAGCCTTATATGTTAACAACACTAGAATCTATAGTGATTTTTTGTAAAAAATCCTTTGAAAATTATTTGGTTGAAATAAAATTCTAAATCTTAATGAAACTTTTTTTAAGTGGTCAACTACACTTTTAAAGTGAGTTGAGTTTGTTTTCTTTTATTTTAGGAAAGAATTTTATTTTTATTAAGACAATAATCAATATGATCATATATGAACAATGAGTATGTAGCTAGTAACATGACAAAAATAATAATAGTAAGAAAAATGGAAAATATAAGGACGAACAAGAAATAAATATCAAGTATTGGAAGTCTTAGCTTGATTTCAAGACTTCTGGACTTAGTTATGTGTAAGTCCAAAAAAAGAAAAACAAAAGAAATAAGAAAATCGTTTTGACTTGATAAGGACAGGTTTAAGACTAAAAAAACTAGTCTTAATATTAAAGCATGCAATAAATAAATAAATAAAATGTAAAGCATAATAAATAAATAACAGTTATGTTAGTAAGCTTATATGTTTTAAAAAATATATATAGATACATAAATATAGATGATATGATATAGGAGTTAGGTTAGAACAATAATAATAACATGTAACATAATAACAATAATAAAAGAACATAATAATAAAACGCAATTTATTCGTGAACAAGAACAAGAACAAAACATGAACATAATGTTGCTTGTATAATATTTAAATGTCTAAGAAACATACACTATGGTCATGTTAAGTTACATGATATGGTAAGAAAATATAGGTAAGAATTTTACCTAAGATAGAAATATAATTGGTATTTAAGGAGACTTTTAGGTAGTATGTGTGTGGAAGAAATGTAGGAAAATGGGAAAGGTGAAAAGAGATTTTTGGAGAGACGATTTGAGTAGCGATTTTGAGAGAGTTTTATTATGGTAAATGAGTATGTGAAAGAAATAGAGGGAGATGGGGTATTTATAGAGTTTCATGGAGGGAAATTGTGTCAATAAAATAAATTGAAAAATAAAAAAAAATGTGTGTGCGTGCCGAGAGGGGGCACTGACCATGGGAAAAGAGAGGGAGAGAGATGTTTGATTTTGTATATTTGTTAATTAAAAATAATAATTTGTAATATATGATGCAATTAAAGATGTATGTGAAAAGTAAAAAGGAAGAAATATATATGGTAGAGTGTAAGAATAGATGTAAAAAAACGTAAAAATAGATATATAGTAATGAATAGTGTAGAATAGTACTATGAAAAGTAGATAAGACAAATTAATACCGATAGTAAAGAAAATACAAGCTATATCTGATATTTTTTAGATACCAAAAAATTATAAAACTGATATTTTTAAAATTATTGTATTTTTATGAATCTAATAGTGTTATCGGAATATTTTTACCATTTGATGTACTAGGGCACGGTTTTCAAAAACCGATCCCATTTGGATCCGAAACACACTAAAAATTAACAAATTTGATATTTTTAAAATTCCTTATATTATTAAGAACTATTATCCACAATTATTTCAATTTCATTGTTTAGGGATTAAGAGCGCGGGATTATCGGATCTAAATCTAGTAGGGTTTGTTATAGATTTTTGATCTTAGAGTTTTCGGTTGACTTTCAATTTAAGGTTTAAGCATAAACCGCAGCTTAAAATCTAGGAACTTAAATAAGGTTAGCACCACAACCATTTAATCTAAAAGCTTAAGTTTATAGTTATGGCGTAAGCTATTATAGTTTTCTTACAACATTCCCTCCACTTGCGGGCCGAGACTTTGATTTTGACAAAAGCCCATCAAGTGGACAACTTAATTTTTAACGGGGTTATAATGAGTACACAGGGATTCAAACTTCTGACCTCCTATTCTGATACCATGTTAAGATTAGCACCACAACCATATAATCTAAAAGTTTATTCTTTTAGATATGGCATGGGCTATTATAGTTTTCTTACAATATGAATGAATGTCTTTTTAATTGTACATTAGAAAGATAAAAACACTAACTTAGAGAATTTTCTAGTAATTGAACCATCCAATCAATCATTTTACCCTTAAAATAAATATAGTAAATGTTATATTAAATATTTTGACGATATAATTATGGTTAGATATGAATCTAACTCGTTAAACAGTCAATAAGACCGGTCCCTCTAAAATTAATTATTGGACAATAAAATTTTTTCGTTTACTCCAGAATTCAAATTATTGGTTATTGGCGGCTTTTAGCTCATTTATGGGGATGATTATGAAATTAAAAAATAATAATAATACCTACTACCATTTAATATCATTAATGCTCATAGGTTTTTTACTTTTCTTTTTCTTTATCTCCAAGTATTTTCAGTTATTTTGGTGTGAATGAGTGGAAGCTCTATGCTCCCCTTTTTTTATTTCATTTTTCATTACAAAAATTTTTGGTTTTAGATAAAACAATTCTTGTCTTTAAATGTAATAATATTGTTGCAAAAACATTTTAGATACAGAATTTCCATAGCAAATTTCTCTATCAAAATCATTATCACTAATTTTTTTAGAGATATATTGTGATGGAAGTTCTATCTGTAATAATAATTAAATCTATCTCTAATTTCTTGTAGATTAAAAAAATTAAAAATTAAGAAGATTTCATCATGAATTTGTCTCTCTTTACTTGTAAATTACAAAAATAATTTCTATAAAAAAATTTCATCACGATGTATCTCTTTGATTCCTTGTAAATTACTAAAAATTATATAAACTCAAAAATTTCGTTTCAAATCTATCTTTGATTTTGGATTAATTATAATTAAATTTCTTATTTAGCTCTCTTGCTTCTAATCAGTGTATTACTTGCATCCCACTTTTAATTTATCTAAGATATTGTCTATTTCGATTGGATATAGTGTATTGTTTTATTTTTCCTAGGAGGTTACCAATCTTGGAAGCTTTAATTAGAGTTTTAATAAATTTCAAACTGTTAAGCCAATTGATGTCTTCATAATTAAAGTTTCACCACTTTCTTTTTAAGAGATATCATAGTTTTATAATTTTATTACAAAAAATATTTTACGTATCTTTGATAGATAGATACTAACGTAACTAACTAAATTTTTATCTTATAGTTATAATTTAACCATTTTGAAGGATTTTTTATTAATAATATTTTTATTAAAATAATACACAATATGTATATATTTATTTGTATATGTTTATGCATGTCAAGTCTATATTTTATACTAAATATTTGATATTATATATTTTATTATTGATGTATATTACTTTTTAATTAGTATATTTTATCCTTTTTATCAAATATGTTATTATATATAAAATATATATAAATGTATTATAAATAATATATGATATGTCAATATATATTTAATTATATATTCTCAATATATATATTTAATGATATACGAATATATATTAATTTCATATTTTATACTGTCTATTTTATATTATATTTTTAAATAATATATTATATCTTTTTTATATAGTATGCTAATGCACATAAAATATTATATAAAACTTATAAATATAAATTATGAGAGATATATATAATAAAATACTATAAATAATATAATATATAAATTTAAATTATTTATATATAATATACTAAGTATATGTTTTACACAATTTAATTCACATTATCTGTTATATTATTGAAATATTTTGTATTTTTAAGTAGTATCTCAGGTCTTTTTATTATATATAATAGATATATACTAACATATATTTTATGTTATTTCTTATATATTATATATTATTGTCATACATAATTTTATTAAGTAGTATTTTGTAATTTTTCACATAATCAATTATTATTAAGCAAATACCCACTTTTATTGGACTCTACATTTCCAATACATAAAATAATTTTTTTTTTGTCTCATTTTTCAATTTATTTACATATTTGGTTATCACAGTTTTTATCATTTTTTTCCTTACTTGTAGGATCAACTAGTAAACACAGATAATAATTTAAAGTTGACAGTTTTTTAAAAGCAATTTCTTGTACCTCACTCTATTTTTCAATTTACTCTCGAGTTAGGCGAGCCTAATTTGAGCTTAATTAGTAAACGAGCTAAGATCAAGCTTAAAGTAAAGCTTATTTATCTAAATGAGTTGTGTTTAAGCTTTAATTTCAGGCTCGTGAACAAACTTGTTTATGCTTGTGAGTGCGCTCGCTTATAGGCTTGTGAATAAGCTTGTAAGTAGAGGTAGGCAAATGGGCCAGGCGGGCTACGCCGGGCCATTTTGGCCAACGGTTAAAAGAGCCAAAATTTCTAGGCCTAGGCCTAGATCACATTGGCCTTCAGGCCAAATGAATTTTTTTTTATCTTTTTATTTTTGTTATTTTTTATGTTAGTTTATCTGTAAATTATAATATTTGTATATTTTATGGTTTTATATATATTAAAGATTAATTTTGTTACTGTTTTGATTATTTATATATAAAACAAGTTTTTTTAAATGATTTATTAGATATCATATTACGTTTAAATTAATAAATATATACTTAAAAAATGTTATAATGTTTACAATGCATGTATCAATCTGTTTTCTTCCATTATATATCATATATAATTACTAATATGTTATTATGTTATTTTTATTCTCAAACTTTTCCTCTTTTTTTCTTTTTTTTTTTTTTATTTTACTTTTGGTTTACGGTCGACCTGGCTTGTCATGGGCCAGCTCGCTTCGGCCCCCGGGCTAAACAAGTCAGGCCAATTTGGCCCACATTTAAATGAGTAGAAAAAATTGGCAGCGATACACTTTTCTAAGCAGATAAACGGGCTGGCCCATAAGCCATGACCTGTAGGCGCAGCTCTACTTGTTAGTAGATTTGTGAGTTTTATATTTTTCATGTATTAAATATGTAAGGACCCGAAATTTTACCCCTATATTTGATATAGGAGATAACGGATCCCCAACCACATATAACCCCTAAGATTATATGTAAGGTTGCCTAAAGGGATAGTTTGAGTAATTGTTTATCTAATTCTATAAGATATTATACAACAAAAGACATAGATATTAGCAGCGGAAATAACTTTACTTCTAAATAGCTACATACATACATATATACATATTACATCCAAAGGCTTTTTATAAGCCTTAACCAAAATTCCCAAAACACAACTCTACCATCACAATATTTATACCATCAACCAAAATGAATCTCATCTAATCTATTATATTTATAGGGTCCATTGAGTCCATGGTCATCTCTAATCCTCCAACCCATTAAGAAAATCTTCGAAGTCAGTTCCGTACCCCATACTCGTATAGAACTCATCGGGATCATCACCTGAAATAGATAAAATATGAGCCAAAGGCCCAGTACACAAGTAACGAATACAAATGCGAAGTGAGTCACACATTCTTAGGCTAGATGCATTATGCAACAATCGCTTATTCATTAATAAGTCTTTAATTAATAAGACAACACGGGAGTATTCAAACTCCGGACAACAAGGTTCTAGTATTACGTCCGCCTCCCTGAGTGGTCCCTATTGTTCATACAGACTAGGTAGCCCCACCTTCTGGCGTAGCCCGTAATACTAGGGGTTCCTGAGTAACGCATTACGACGCTGAGGGGTTGATATGAGCAGCTCGGATACTCATATCTCCTAAACCATTCTAACCGTTAACGAGAAAGTACCCTGCCCCCAATCTGAGCAGGGTGCCGCTCTCCGAACCAGATTCAACAGCAACCAACGACAATCAACATTCAGATATCAATAAGATTTTCTTAATTTAAGGTAGTTTGATTCGGATGCCTATCCTAACAAAGAGACAAGCAAGTTACTGCGTACCTGATATAGCTCGGGAATTAACAGAGTCAACTGGGCGAGGATCTATCACTGTTTAATCAATATTAAAGTTCACACTTAGCTTAAACTCTAATTGACTAGCTTAAAATATAAATACATTCAAGAAATCCAAATAAATTGATTCAAAATCAAAATAAAGCATTTAAGCACCCTATTATACCCTAGATCGCTTAATAAATACATAATTACTTAAATAACAAACTTTGGAAAATTTTAGAAAAAGTTCTTAAAATTCAAAAGCTCAGGGGATACGCCAATACTTAACGCCAGCGGCATTGAGTCGGTGTACAATATCCTGAAAATTCACACTGCCAACGCTGGCAGTGTTCAAGGGTACGCCGTCAGCCTTTGCATCCTACGCCGGCAGCCTTTAGCCGGCGTAGAATCCAAAACCCAAAGTTTCAAAAACATCCAGAGAAGTCTAAGCTGTCCGCTTACCTAAATACACGGGCAGCTTTGACACATATGCTGGCGGCGTTGACTCCAAGCAGCCAGCATACAATATGGATGAAAGAACGCCGGCTGACTTTCCTAGCGAAAGCCGGCAGCACTCGGTCGGTCTTAAGAAATTTGATTATGTGGGCTTTTAACGCCGCCTCTATGCCGGCGGCATAGAGACTCAAATTGCCGGCGTACGTTCTGAAGAACAGATGCTGGCAAATCTTTAGCGTAAAAGCCGGCGGCGTAACAAACGGCGTTAGGAAAATTGATTATGTGGGCTTTCTACACCGCCTCTACGCCGGCGGCGTAGAATCCTCAGATGCTGGCGTACGTTCAAATTTTAACATATACGAAAATTGCTTTTGAAATCCCCTGTTTTTCCACACTTTGATCATTTCTTAAAAATTTTCCAAACTTAGTCCAAACTTTCTAAAGCTTGTTATATGATCCAAATACTATCCTAACAACATGAATTCCACCTCTAATCATCAAATCACTTATCACACTTCAATTCTCAACTCACTACTCAATTCTTCAATTTTTCTATAACACTCATCCCCACACTTCCATACTCCTATAAGATGCAAACTACCACTCCATTAGCCACTTAATCCCATTCAAACTATCATTCAAACACCAATTAAATCTCATACCAAACATCACCTCAAAATCACATCTATTCTAACATTTACAAACAACACATTATAAAACATGAAATGAAAGATAAAGGTTGCATTAAACTCACATGAGTGAATCTTGGCTTGGAATGTTGTTCAAATCCTTAAGCTTGTAGTAAACCTTGGCTTAGGGTTTAAGATTTTGGATTGAGAAAAGAAAGAAAGAAAGAAAGAAAGAAAGAAGATGAAATTCGTATGGAAATTTGAGGCTGCCAAAAGGAGGTCTTAATTTGCTCAAAATCAAGCCAATACTCATCCAACAATTGTCATTAGGGGTATATTTGTCCTAGGTTTAATTTGGGAAAATTTCAAATGCATTTGGATTAAATTTGAGCTCAAAAAGTGGGTCTAAATTTAGCCAAAAATTCTATCATGTTTTAAACAAATTCAAAAGCAATTTAATTAAATTCTAAACATAACATATGCATATTAACTTGCAAAAAGACACACACATTTATTATACTATACAAACATTTATAAACATCCAACAATAATATTAATTCATAATACTAATCACATATAAAATAACACATTCCTTAATTATATTACTAAGCATACACATATATATATTTATCATTCCAATAACATATTAGCATACAATATAAGGAATTCATGGCTATTTCAAAATATAAGTATATAATTAAAACAACAAGTTAATTTTTATTTAATATTTATGTAAATATTTAAATCAACTCATATATTATTTTTATATTTGAATAAAATAAAAAAAGGGCTATATAATTGGGTCGAGCCCAAACTTAAATTCTTGGCTTGATTAAGCTTAGTAGACTTAATAAAAAACTTGTCTCAGTTCAAGCTCTATTTGTAAATGAGCTGAGCTCAAGCTCGAACTAAAGTTTGTTTAGTGAAACAAGTCGAGATTGAGCCTAAATGTTAGGCTCGATAAAAGCTCGGCTTGAGTTTGAGCTCGAAAAATTTTAAACAAGTTTAGTGTTAGCCTTCAAAAGCTCAAATCAGCTCGGCTTTTTTGTAGCCCTACTTGTTTGTAGGGACATAATCAGGACGAGTTTAGGGCGGATTATATAAAACCCAAACCCATTCTAGTACCTTATATTCTTTCTTAAAAATGGGTTAAATCCCTATAAGTTTTTTTTCCCACTATATGAATGAGATGTCCCTATGGAATTTTGCAAACCCAAAATCTTCCCTACACACAAACCCCAAGAAATATTTAGACATTTTGAAAATCAATTATATTTTAAGAAGTTTTTCCTTAATTCGATTTTAAATGAGAAAAACCAAATCAACTATCAATGTTGTGATATAACCAAGTGCCATATGTATTACAACATTTGCAACTACAACGATATAAATCCCAATAAAGTGTACATGCATTGTCATGTTATTATGGTTGCTAATCAAGAATGTCATTATTAATTTTAAATCTTATTATATCATTTTGTTAGGTCTAGTTTTTTCATTGAATCATATCTAAAACCCGAAATCTGACTCAAAAACCCTATTGAATTTTAAAACATTGTCTAATCTTGTCCTAAATAAATTGGACGAATCGAGTACCTTATAACAACTTACCTCGGTTGTATCTCTACTTGTTAATACCACAATATAAGTTACTATATCACAAGTTCTACTTTATATTATTAACTTTTAATTTTTGTATCTTCATTGTTTCTTAACCAATCTATCAATACCATCTAATTATCAACAATTACCATTTTCCCATTACTGAATCGATCCTAACTAATTGTAGCCTCATTCTTAACTTCAATTAACACTTAAGTTCCATTAAGATATCACAAATCTAACCTAAAAGCTTGATTAGTAAGCATTTGACATGAATGAGTGAGGTTTAGACCATTAGACAACACATCTCTAATTTTCATCCAATTGGTAGTGATATGTAGCCATTAGAAATGGTGCTAGAGCACAATTGACCTGCAAACACAATACACAATTAGTGGTGCACTGAAGGGTTATCCAGTATGGCCACTTTGATGCTTAAGTTAGCAATGAGCTTGAGAGGATAGCAAATATTTCTGTTAGTAGGATATGATAAGATGAGATAAGTAAGATGCCCATCCTTCGGGGGTAAAGGCCTATTTGTAGATTTTGGTCATGACACAATTGGGGGCTTACAAAATCTTGTTTCTCGTAGATATGTGCTTATATGGAATAAATGATCGCGAATCTGATGTGGTCTTTTAATGAGATGGAGGTGGCTAAGCTCATATTTATTCCCCAGAGGAGAAAAAAGTGGGAGGTAACGGCGTGGTCCTCAAAGTATGGAGTCATGGCAAGAAAGGTGAGAACCTAAAGTCTTCGTTAGATCGGGGCCCTGGTGGAGCTTCATGATGATCTGAAGTCCTCATAAGATTATAGTCCTCGTGAAGATTTTTACTGAAATACTTGATAAGATTTTTGATGGGCTTGCCAGCCCATTAGGTCAATGTTAAGCCTGTGGGACTATAGCTAAATATTCTTTATCAAGACATCCTAAAATAACATTTAAGATATTATAATAGTTTTTAGTTAGGTAAATAGAAAAATTAGTATTACCAAACCTAAAAATTCCTTGAAAAGTGCTTGAAATTGATAAAATTATAAGTAATCAAGTTTACCTATCATGAACTTCCAACTAGCAACTTGTGATCAATTTTTGATTTTATGTTTTTGCCCTTAAACGACAATTATGAACGTCCCAATTAATTTAATAGATAATCAATGATCTTGTGTCTAGTAGCATTTTCTTGATTTTTCATATGAGAGTTTGCAAGTTCGATTCTCCCCCATGTTGTAATGACAAAAAATAAAAAAATTCAACATATAATATATAAAATTAAAACAAGCATCTATGAGTCACCCAACTACACATTCATTGTTTAACACCATTAAAAACTATTTTTTCTTTGAACATTACAAATTTTGAAGCTTTAATGATGGAAAATGTTATAACTATAAAACATCGAGATTTTTGAAAACCTTTAATGTTTATGTTAACAAGTATATTTAAGGAGTACGTAGAAAATTAACGAGATCGAAACGATGCCATTTAGGTCATTTTATTTAACTTACAAAATTCGTTTTCGGGATAGGGTTATTTAAGGAGCCTATATTTTTCTCACCAATATTAACAAAACAATATCGCTGCATTCATAAGCACATAAATATTAACTATTGTGACCACTTTGTAATGTTTGACTTATAACAAAAAACATTGGCTTGACCACTAATTTAGTAGCTGGAACTCGAGATATCACATTTTTCATTTGACCACTATTATACTGTGTAGGTATCACGACGATAGGTATGATCGCTTCTGGAAGCCATACAATAATCCAGATTCATGGACAATAATCGATACTAATTTTAGTATTCAGCCAAATCTACAAGATGAAAACAATGCTTATTCTCCTGGTTCATCCGTAATGGAAACTGCAGTCATTCCCGCAAATCCTACACAACCCTTGAATATTAATATTCCGTGTGTAGCAGATTGTCTGTCGGCGAATTTTTATTATTATCTACACTTTGCAGAAATTCAGACGTTACAAACTAATCAATCGCGAATATTTAACTTATATCTCAATGGAAAGAGTTGCCAATACATTTGCAACCTGAGATTATTCGTAGCAATGAACCACAGAGTGAAGTGAGATTAGATTTTTCCCTCATGAAGACGCCTAATTCAACACTTCCACCTCTCATTAATGCTATTGAAGTATATACAACTCGGAACATTGCAGAATCCGCAACTGTGGAAGGAGATGGTAGGTGCTTGTAATTCCCTGAAACATTTCTACTTTTGGGTCAATCTCTCAAGATGATTGATTTTCTTTCTGGCACGATATCTTCACTTATATGAAAATTGACGACCTATGTGTTTAGTTGATGCGGTGCAAAACATTAAATCAACATACGGAGTGAAGAAGAATTGGCAAGGCGACCCATGTGCACCTGGAGATTTTGCTTGGGAGGGCATTCAATGCAACAATAATAAGAATACTTCTTCCATCGTATCATTGTTAGTTCTTTTCACTTTAATCATAAGTGATCTTGGATTAGATCCTCTATTGTTTGATGCATTCACATTTAACTTAAATTTGAAACCTTGACTGTATCAGGAACTTATCATCAAGTAGCTTGACTGGGAACATATCTTCTTACATTTCAAATCTCATGTCTATACAAACCTTGTAAGTACTTACATCTATATATGTTTTAAGTGAGATAATTTGTAGTATGATGAATAATTAATATAAACTTAATTATAAGTTAAATAATAAGACTACAACTAACAATGCGTGCTCAATCTTCCACAACTACGTTTACGTTGTGGGTTGGATTGGATAACTAAGCTACGGTGGTAATATGACTCATCGAGTTCGAGTTTTGAGGGCATCTCCGAAAATGTTTTGCTATGCTAATTTAATACCTTATCATTTTTTCGGTTTGAATGAATGAAAAACCAGCTATTTATAGAAGGCTAAATTTCATTATCAAGCTTAGTATTAGAGTTTAGAGAGTTAGGTCCATGGATTTATAGGATGATCAAACAAGATAGACGACTAATGATTGGACTGATCTATCCAGCCTTTACTTTTCTCAAGAAGGTATATGCACTTAAGGAGGCTTTTAATGGCCTGAATTCAAGAGAAGCCATACAACAGTCCATTAATAGAAGAATTCATCCTGATAATCTAGTACCAATGTTGTTATCTGATAGACAACATTAATGCTAAACCCTATAAATACTCATAATCCTTCATTTGAAGAATGAAGATATTAAGACAAGGGCCATCATGCTATTAGAATACTGTCATATATGATTATTTGGTATTTACAATGAAGAACACAATCCATCTCTTATCAAGAATAGTGGGGTGGATATAATTGTCAAAATCGTGATTAAACCCATACGATTCTACGAGTTTACGATTTCGGAAGGCTTTTCCAATTGACTCATATATAGAATTGTTTTCTTTTTCTTTTTTTATTTTTTGGTTGAAGCTTATGGTTTTTGTCAAGCCTACACGTAAACTTAGTAGAATCTTGCACCTTTAATCAAGTTTACGATTTTACCAATTTGATTCAAATACATTACAATACAAAAAATCTAAGCATATTTTTACAAGTTCATCAACTATTAGAATGATACATATTCCTTATCATATTTCAATTTCTCTATCTTTATTCCCCCCACCACAACTCCCTTATTCTATATTTATAAAATTTATTTAAGTCGAATTATAGTAATAAAATTTACAATAAAACTTATTTATTTTATTTATATTATTAAGAATTAAAGAAATATTTCATTTTCCTTTATTTTGTAACTTCTTTCAAACAAAATAATAGGAAAAAAAACTTAATTTTAATTTACTCGCTCTTTTTTTATGTATGATGTGTCATGTATTAAGAGTCATTATGAAAAATATAACATAATTTCTTTATTTTTTCAACATCCATTATTTATTCCAAATTTTTTATGACTTCAATAAACATTTCTGTAGTTTTTCAAAGGTACTTTACATATGAAGTAGAAAGTTACATTTTTATGTTTTGACTCTACATTCTGAGTCAACGGATCATTTAATGATTCTACGTACCGAGTTTGACAACCTTGGGGGTATATTATTTAACTACTCCACCTATCATGAGTGCACTCAAACTTCTTAACATTGCTGCTTCTTCTCCATGCCTCTTTCTTTTAATCATCCTTTTCATACCATCGCAAGTCTCTCCTTTAAAGTTACATGTGTTGTGCTATGCACGCCACATGCATGCAACGTTCTGATTGGATACTCATAACCACACCATTATCACTCTATCATAAGAACTATATTTGTCAATTTACATAATTTCATTTTGCAAAATAAACTTAAAATCTTTGTGTAACTGAATAAGTTTTTCCTAGATTAACTACCTAAATGTATTACAACATTTAAAATTAGTATGTTGAATTATCAACAAAATTAGAGTATAAGCATGAGAATTAGAACCATTTTTGTATCTAAAGGGTTTACATTGAAAATAAAAAACAATATGACATGTTGAACATGGGTGACTAAAAGCCCATTAAGCTAGAGATAGAGTTTGTAATCAATATGCTAATTTGTTCAACCTATAAATATACAAGGGTAAATTCAAAACAAATCTTTCCTCAAACATATTTTTGCTTAGCACGCATTTTTTTAAATTTTTTTCAAATGTTTTCGTTGAATAAGCCTAATATTTTGTTAGTTTAGAATGTCATTAGCTACTAAACTTACCAACTCATTTTGCAAGATATTAGTCATTTTAGCTGACATTTTTTTCTAGTGTTAAAAAAAATGACTAAAAATTAAGCTTAAGTGGCAAAAAACTAGTCAATTAAGTCCTGATCTTCATTTGTTAGTGACATTATTGGTAAAATATTTTTCCATGTGACTTTGCGACTTTATATCTTGCCTCCATGTAAGGTCGAGCGGTGTTATTTACCACTTATGTAGGCATTCAACAAATGTCATTTGTCAATCCTCTAAAAGGTCTATGACGATGGCATTTTGCCATATAGCCTATTTTAAGTAGATTAGAGCTAAGTTGCTATGTGTGTTTCTAACTAGTTCCAGTTTATCAAATCGTTGAATTAATTTTTCGAAAATGGTTATTTGAATCCCTTCTTGTTTGAAAACTGAAATTAAACGAAACATTATGTAATGAAAAACATCACTAATAATAATAGAGTATTAAAGGCTTAGGTGCTTGCAAAAATAGTTGTGACATCCCTTGATGTAATATCAACATATAAGAGAGACTGACTCTAAAAATATCCAACAGTCTAATAAGAGAGTCCGTTATAGGATCTATCTAATTATGATCTAATAACTCACTCTCTATCCCCACCCACATCCTGAGTCTATATCTCGATGAGTCGTAAAAAACGTTAGTGGCAGGGTTATTAGTACCTAAAAAAGAAGTCAGTCGAACTCCAATATATAGTCACATAAACATACGTTGTGAAACACATAAACCTATGTTAAGGCAACAACTAGAAGTTTTGTTGTTTAGTTAAAGTTGGACAAGTGACACAGGATTACGTAACATGTTGAAGTAACATAAACGGGGGGACAACAAGGTCTAATACTTCCATAGTAATATTGGGATTGGCGAGTATAACTAGACTCTTGCTCACTGAACTTCTAAACAATTATGCTGACGCCTCTATCTATACCATATAGTTTATCAAAACCCATTTCCCCAAACTATGCACCGCGTTACTCCTCTTGGTTTGGGTGACCGTTACATTAGATATTACTCCCTTTATCAGCTACCTACCAAGCAATCCATAGTAGCTTAAGCATCAAACTAATGTGACAAGGATTAAATCACTTTTTACTTAGAATTCAAGTTGCACTTTTGGACTATCTTCCTCACATTACGTTTTAAGGCCTTTTTATTAATTAAGATGGGCTAAGGCCATCACTAAATTGGATCAATCTATAATATTCATGTGCTAGAATTTACTGGAAATGTTGGAAATTAGTGAAAACCCAATTAGATAATCTCTTTTTAACACAATTATTCAATTCATAGTTAAAGCAACTTTCCTAGATTATCATATGCCATTTTAATTATGAAGTAAGATTTAAATAACCAAATTAACACCATAATAACTAGTATTTTGTCAAAATAATTCCAATTAATAACCTACTTGTGGCAGCAACATAAGGATATCAACTAATTTGATTTGACCTTTGTTTAAACATATTGATTTTCATATAATCATTGTCTAAACCTTAGATTAGCAAGTGAAGAAATGCATATAGATGTTGATTCATCAAAATAAATGAAATAGATATCCAAAGAATAGGGTAAAGGTTTCAATATACAAGATTGACATAGTAGTCATCACCTAAATGCATTTTCATGTTGGCTCATGAGTACTATAGTATCCTAACTAAACTTGTTCTAACCCCTAGATTGACATTATAATCATCGCGTAAATACATATCATCACTAATTTTGTCATAAATCAAAGATAGAAAACCAAAAGAGATGGCTAAAGTGCGAATATTCATAGCAAAAGGGGTGCATCCATACATTTTCCGTTCAACTTCATATTACAAGTATTAGGTTCCTAAATTTTCAAACTAGGTGCACTTATCAAAATCCACAAGATTAAGCCCTTAAGTCTATTTAATCCTCTATGCACCTAAAGTATGGAGTTCAAATGCCAGGATTTAGCTTATATTAGGTTGATCTTGGCAATTCATTTAGTTACTTAAATATATTTTATACTACCGAATGTTCAAAGAAAGGTTGACTTTTACCTCAGTGAAGCACCTTCAGCTTTCTATCTCCTCATTGCTAACCCTTTTTTTTTTTCCCTTAGTAAACCTTCAATTTCTAGCAAATCTTTAAAGACATAGGCCTTCATTAGGATTAATAATTAATATGTAACTTGGAAATATGAAATAAAACTTAATTACTCTTGTTAGAGCTTCTACCCATTTTCTTGAAGTGATGTACCTGAAAGCTTGTACTATCTTCAACCCTTTAAATTAAAACATGTAGGACAGTTGAATTTATAACTAGATTAACATTTGATAAAGATAGACGTCCTAAGATTTGGGTTTTCACTAAAGTTTTCATAATGCATTACCTTGACAATAGCTGGAAGGGTTTTAGGGCTCCTAATGCATGGGGTGGTAGCATTGTATTATTGTCCTTTAATAGGGCTCATGTAATGCTGCAACCCTAAAGGAAAGAGCCATCAAATTTACAAAAATAACACTTGTAACTTTTTGTTACTTTAATTGATGTATTTAAGTCATAAGCATTAGCTAAGGTTTGTAACTTAAGGTTTTTGGCTACTAAAAACCCATTCAATTAAGTCCGAGAAAATTGAGCTAAGTGTATTATTAACTTGCCTTGGCCATTTTGAGATATTTCACCATTGAATAGTCACGTGGCTTATGTGGCATGTAGTGGTTTTTCCATAATATATATTATATTATATTTAAAGAAAAGTCCTCTTAGGTTTTTAAGAAGTTCTTTTAATTCATTAAATTAATTATTAGATTTTTTATATGTATTAAATATTAATACAATATTAACATTTGAATTAATTAACCAGTCAGTTGAACCCTGATTAGCACTCTAACAATTATGTATAGAGTTAGTATTGATGTTCTTCAAATAATATCAGTAGGAGCTAGTAATTTGGTTTTGTTGATAAACCGTTGATACTATTGCTAGGAATGCTAGCTACTCAAGAAGCTATAGATGGTTAGGGTTGGGACCTGGATAAAATAACAATGGCTACTACTGCTAGGATGACTATCTACCTAAGCAAATTGTCCTTAAGATGATGAGAGGCCATGGATAAAATATGAAAATGGTTGCTGGTGGAACTAATCCTCTAGCAAATTTGGAAATGGTTTTAATTAATTAATTAATTTTTTTGTTGGAGGAGGGGGGTAACCTAGGTAAATGAGCTGAGAGGAGGCTACTGCGAAGTACAATTTGCCAAGGAAGCTAGAAAAACCAATGATGGATAGAATGGACATAATATGGTTATGATGTTAAGAGAGATTTTATGTATCTTTGCTTCCTAACGCAACAAAAGAAAAGAGATAACTATCACGTTTTTTAATTTCTGTAAATACCCAAAAAGTGATGGCTAAAATAAAATCAAAATCCATTAAATTGTGCATGATTGCTGGAAAATGACATTCTATATGTTTATTGATTTTGAGAATACCTAGAAAGACATCAAAAGTTTGAGTGCAAACTTTGGAAAACGGATAAGCATTGCAATCTGTCAATTGCCGCACAAATTCCAGAAAGCAATCTGCTATCAACCTCTAGATTCCATAGAAACTAGAAAAGATAATGGAGATAAACAATATTTTTATTCCATTAAAAATATTTATCTTACTTTTACAAGCCTAATCTATTTATAAGATTGAAATAAAATATAATTAAAAGACGATATTTATAGAAAGAAACTAGTCCTCTTCAAAAAGATATTGCTCTATTAAAATAACATAATTCTTTAAATATAGAAAAAGAAATGGAAATCTTCCTAAAATAATAGTATGCCTTTCTTGTGATTGTGTCAATAATCTTATATGAGTTGCGCATCATTTCCCTAAGTTAGATAAAATTTACGCCTCAAAATTTCATCGTTGGCTTGCCTTCATGGTGTCAAGATATCCCAAGACAAACATCGGCTCTGATACCAACTGACGTAACAAAAGAAAATGGAAAATATCACGTTCTGTTGATTATATGAATACTGTAATCATTCGCGATTCATTGCATTTCAATTTTATTTCATTATTGCTTTTCGGCATTCACAGAATCAATTGAACATGATATTTTCTATTTTCTTCCACTGTGTCACTTAGTAAAGAAAGAATTATAGGTAGACATGTGTGTGGGTAATGGAAAAAATTATATGAAAGGTAGTCTATACATGATCCTAAACCTAACTAACTCCTTTCTTGGCTTAAACCTTCCTACTCATGCCAATCGCACCACTATTGGACCATGTCAAGAATTTACACTCATAGTTGAGCTCTACTGTCGTAGGATCTATTCCTATACTGTAACTCACAAGAGTAACCTATCCTATGTCTAAGAACATTACCTAAGATCCACATGTTGCTCGTACATAGCTTCTCCCGTACTTCCTACACATAGGCATCCTCCACAATTCGTTAGGTGTGAATTAAACTCAAACCTAGGGTTAACTAGTGATATGGATTATGACACATGGTTAAAGTAATTGGCATAAATGATGTTAAGTGTTGCTTTGGTAGAGGATGATTATGAACACCATAAAGGCTTTGGAGTTCATATATCTTGCTAGGGAGTTTATTGCTTTCAAAAAACGAATGATGCTATGCAAGGTGAAGGTTGCAACAAGAAGACTAGTTTTGATTCTAATTTGTTTAATGTTGGGGAATGTAATTTTGATCTAAGGTAGGTTTTGCATTAGGAGTATTCGCATGAACATCTATTTTATATGTTAGAGAATATTATTTATCCTTCTATAAGTTAGTCAAAGAGTTAAAATCTGATAATTTAGGAAGAAGTAGCATTTAGCTATTTATTTTCCCTTTCTGATTGGATGTACTTTCCTTATGATAGTTATATCAATTTTGTATCTATCTTACTATATATGTATCGCTTTTGACCATATAAGGAAGATGAATGATATTACTTTATGTTCATTGAATTTTTTCCAATACTTTGGTCTTGTCACTTTCCTTTGCAAATTATGGTAAGCAAATCGTTCCATTCATTTGTACACCATAAAACACAGATTAAGCATAGTTCAATTTTCTTTTGGTACATTATATTGAATGAAGGCATCATCCATATCTTTATTTTTGTTGTTATTGTTGTTGTTGTTTTATTTTTATATAGAAATAATAAATATAGTCATGTGTTATAGGAGATCTAGTTGTTGTTTCCCTAGATTCTTGGTGAGAGATTACTCTATGTTTGTGTTGTTCCTTAGACATAGACTATGTTTAGACTCCATCTTGAAATTCTAGGCATACCATCATTTTGGTATTAGAGTCAAGGTTTTGGCAAAGGGTAGATGGTCGGTTGTTTTGTAGTGTGTGATTAATAGTTGCTTCAGTAGTTAAAGGTTTATGTTATTCTCTTTCTTATTAAAAGATGTCTAGCATTAAATTTGGTGATGTACAAAGTGTTAGAGGAAATAATCTTTACAAGATTTGGTAGAAATCATAAGGATAGTAAATGTGAGAATTAGTGCTTTAATGACCTAGAAAGAAGTTCATAGTCATGCTAGAGGAATAGTGGAAGGGAATAATGAAATTGATGGGCATAACTTTGAGATGGAGAGGAATGTTTGATTTAATCATGAGAATCAAGAGTTAAAGCATATAAACATGATAATTGTTTCTTTTGACAAACATAAATGTGCATACATATCCCATGCATATGACAGAAGATCGAAAACTAATTAGATATCACAATTATGATGAGGAAATGAAGATTAGGTTAATAACATTGAAGTTTAGTGGTTATGTTGAATAATGGTGGAAAAATACCAAGGCTTGATATTTGCAATGAAGCAAAGACAAAGTAGAGATGTGGGAAGAGATGAGTGGCATTATGCATAAATGTTTTGTTCCTTATTTATATAAGAAGGAAATTTTCATGAGATTTCATAGTCTCAAATTGGGATGACTTAATGCAAAGTGTTATATGGAGGAATTTGAGATGCTTTTGATTAGATGTGATGTCAAATAATCAAAATAACAAATTATGGAGCTTTTTTAGCAAGCCTAAAGTATGATATTTGAGGGATAATGGGGCTCTAAAAGCTCAAAACTCGAGTGGAAGCCATTCAACTAACCATGATGATAGAGCAATAGATAGCCATATATTATTACAAGACCTTAGTTGGTTCTAAGCAACGTAATTTTAGTTAGCATATGAGGATTGATGAAAGGAAAAGTGAAAAGGATAATATAAGTACATGTAAAGAAAGATGACTAGAGAAGAACATAGATGTTAGAGGCAAAGATTGTATTACTTCATAAGCTGGAAGGAATGATCAAAGGCCTTGTGAAGCATAATAGTCATTTTAAAGGTTTAAAGTGCATTAGCTATGGGCATATAGCTACACAATGTCCAAATAGAAGGGTGACCATGATGAAGTAAAAAGCAATGAAGAGGAAGAGATGTAAAGAATCTAGAGGACATTCTTAAACATTACAAGTATGATAAGAACGGTACCTAAAGTATAGAAAGTAAAGTTATGTCATTAGTATGAGTAAAACTTTTGAGTACTAAAGTGGTACGAAAAAAAAAAAAGCAATGACAGAATTAGTTTAATGTAGTTGCTACTATGAAAACTAAAGATGATTCTATTGATGATGATCAAATCCACTGCATGCAGTAATAAAACAAAGAAACTCAAACAAGATGTGTCAAACAAGATATGAGAGAAATTCTATTTTTATTAATCTGGTAAAGTAGTTAGAGAGCTAAAATATATACAAATGCCTGACTAAAAGAAATCTACTTGCTGGAACTATCGTATGAAGACACGTGTAAAGGTAGAAAAGTGTGTAAAGCAAAAAATAAATAAAATCTTGACATCTCCCCCTCAAGTTAGGGTTCCTCTCAAGCCCAAATTGAAACAAAGTTCATGATGCCAAGTAGATCCAAAAAATTTAGTAAACACATCAGCTAGCTGATTAGTGGAAGAAACAAACAATGGTTTAAGAAAACTATAACCTATGTGATATTGTACAAAATGAACGTCAATATCGATGTTTGGGATGACCATGTAGACATGGATTTTAGGTAATGAGTAAAGTGGACTTGTTATCACAAAACAAATGGAGAGGTGGAGAAACAAGTACATACAAATCTAATAAAATGTTGGATAACTACATCTTCTTTGTAGGAAAAGACAAAGCTTGATATTTCGCATCAGTAATGGAAGTAGAAATAGTGGGTTGTTTCTTGGATTTCAAAGAAATCAAGGCATTACCAAAACCTAAGATAGACTTTTGATCAAGAGCATTGGATCCTAAATCAGAATTAGAAAAATTAGTAAGTTTAAGATCATTAGTTAATGAATTAAACAAGCCTAAAGATGATGTACCCTTTAGATGATGAAGAAGATGAAAGATTGCCTGTAGATATGTACTATGAGGGCAAGAAAGAAATTGGCTAAGTCAATGGATATAATATGTAATATCAGGCCTTAGTTAAAGTGAGATGCAACAATCTTCCAACCAAGCATCTATAAAATGTTGGATTAGAAAGCAATCACCATCATCAGCTTAAAGATCAACCCTTGTGGTAAAGGAAAAAGTGTTAGTTAGAAACAGACAACCCTGCATCTTGTAAAACATCAAGGATAAATTTCCTTTGATTCACCAGAATTCCTTAACTAGTCCTACAAAACTCAAAGCCAAGGAAAAATCGAACCAAACCAAGATCCTTTATTGTGAATTGATTAGCAAGATCATGCTTGACAGACTCAATAAGAGTAGCATCTGAACCTGTTATTAGCATATCATCCACATACAACAAGATAAACACAATCAATTAAATCATATGCACAAAAAAAGAAATGATCATGAGTAGACTGCTTAAATCTGAGTGAGATAATAAAATGTGGTATCTCAATGTTCCATTACCTAGAACCTTGTCTTGAGATATATAAAGACTTTCTAGATGACACACTTGATTAGGCAATGCTTTGCTATATCCTGGAGGTGGAATCATGTAAACTTCCTCATCTAATGAGCCATGTAAGAAAGCATTATTCACATATTTGATGTAAAGGCCACTGATGTGTAGCAGCTAATGCAAAAATTACACAAATTGTACCCAGCTTTGCAATAGGTGAAAACATATCATGAAAACCTACTTCAATTAGAGTAAAATCTTTAGTTACTAAATGAGTCTTGTAATGTTCAATAGAACCATCGGGTCTATGCTTAATTTTATGACCCATTTACAACCAATGGCACACTTACCTTTAGGTAATTCAATTAACTCCCAAGTTTAATAGTCTCTAAAGCATCCAACTCTTTTTGCATGGCCATTAACCACCCTGAGTTACTACATGCATCTAAGTAAGTATAAGGCTCTTGAGTGTGTAAAACATTGGCTAAAGAGGCTACAAACTCATTATGATAAGAGGCAAAGGTAGAAATATCAAATAAATGATATAAACTAGTGGGAGAAGTACCTGTCATTATGTTTCCAATGGTGGAGTGTGTTATACTACATGTGCAACATTAGTGAGCCATTGAGGAGCTTTTCTCAAACGAACAAAGCATTGAAGCTTTAGAGAAACATTCGAACAGATCTTAGATTGAGAAGAAGAATTGTGATCAGAAGAGTGCGTTAGTCATCAGCGGAAGACTGTGTATGATTTTGTGGAACGGGTAAAAGGGATGCTTCATTGGTTAAAGACTGTGAAGCAAGAGAAGTCTGAAGAAAAGAATCATAAGATGACTCAATAGACAGATGTGGATGTAAAATGGATCATCGAATGAGAAGTAATAGCTGTATCATGAAAAGGAAATATATTCCCAGGAAATATCACATCACACGACTTAACAATCCTCCACTATTTCAAATTAAAACGTGGATCAAACTTATCATGTGAAATAGTTTGTGTGCCAACAAAACATAAATATCTAAATTACTCTTAAATGAGTGAAGTCACTATGTTGTACCATCATGTTTAGTATGTTTGTTGTAGTTTATTTTGTTAATATTCTTATGTATAGTAGTGATTTGGATAGTGATAAAAAAAACTTTTGAGGGAATAATTTTTCTTTAAGAGTTAAATAAGTGTACATTTTATTAGTAAATAGTATTATTTTTAGGATTTGATATGTTAACAAAGGAGTAAAAGTAGATATAGAGAAAGTTAAGGTGATATTGGAATGGTTAACTCTAGGAATATCTAATTACTAATGAAAATGCAAAACAAGAAAATTAAATGCGTGTGTTACCTCCTAAAATGCATTTACCTAACGTCTTTAACTCAATGCTTGGGAAAATTATTCAAGTGTGTCAAATTAGGGTTGCTTCTCTTATACCCCTAGCTTGTTCTACTTCTCAATTAGGCATATATCCATGACTATTCTTGTTAGCTTTTCTTCTTTCATCCTTTCTTCTTGTGCATCTGCATGGTCACTTGGTTATCTCTAGCACTTAAAGTAATTGATTATTCCTCATATCAATGGCTAAACTAGTTGTAACCCTAGCCATAAATGTTCGTCTTAAGATGATCGACATTCGTGGATCATCAGCCACATCCAGGACCATGAAATCTACATGGAAGGAAACTTTATTCATCCTCATTAACACATCGTTAATGACACCATTTGAATCCTTTTTTGGTCTAATAGTTAGCTGAATAACAACCCTTGTGTCTTCCAAATGATAGTTCAAACCTAATTGTTCTATCATAATAGTGGAATCAAGTTGACACTTATACCCTCATCGCATAAAACATCATGTTGCCTATAGTATACTTAATCATGAAGTAGTACTAAGATCTACCTATAAAATAGGTACAAAATTCTCTATCAGTAACATAAGCCTTCAATCACATAATTTGAACATATAGTTGATGATTAAACTTATTTGCCTTGTTTATCAATTGACATACTAGATGAAATGGTCCGCTTGTCCATTTTATTTCTCAATAAAAAGGTGAAATGCATTTTTTTTAACTTGGTTTACATTGTGAATATTTGTATCTATAGTTTTAGCTCAAGTTCCTCATTTGAGAACTACCTACAAAAAAATGTTATCAAATAAAAATGATGTCTGCGATGCAAGTATATACAATTGACAAACATATACCTTACATATGGTTATACCTTCTCACAATTGCTCAATAGAGTCTGATGTGCCTTGCTCCTCAGCACCCATATTTGCACAACCACATGATCCCATAGGTCCTAGTTGTTGTGAAAATAGTTTAATACCATTAGACCAGGTCAAGATTATCCCATTGCTTGTATGTCAAATTTAGCATAATTTTAAATTCATTCGAATTCTGACACCAACAAAGTTCCTAAGCACTTCATAAAAATTTCAAGAACAAGCAATAAGTAAAAAATATATCTAACCTAAAACTAAAACAACACTACACATAAAAAGCATTGGCTCAAAAAGAACCAAAATCTAATATTAGCATTTTGTCTTGAATTCCTCCCAACAACACAAAAATTTGGTTTAGACACCTTTCAACAAGTAAAAATAAACTAATGCACAAAATTTGATAAGAACAATTTTTGTGAAAATTGCGATTCAACAAGATAGCATGCATGACTAGTAGTTGATGGTAAGTGATAAGGATCAAAAGTTGAAGAATATCGTTCGATTTGTGTCTAAAAGATTGAATTAAGACACATGTTGAACGTGTTTTGCATGAAGAAAATAGTGTTTTTCATGGAGTGCACACCCTAGGATCATGCTGCATTATTACCATGTACTGATCACATCATATTACTACTAGAGAGGAACATGCCTAATGAACAAGCCAAACTTATCCAGTTTGCATTATTATTTATTATATATATGTTATTGTAATAGGGTACCTTTATGACACTTATACTCTAAGGGTTATTGAGGGACTAGCATATAAACTCGTAAAAGACATTATTAGAAATCAGTTAATAGATGAAAACATTTTGAAATCTTTTTCTCTAGAACCTTGTTCTTTTTAATTCCTTTAGAATTGATGAATGATCCCTTCAAATTTATTCAATTGTGCATCACATCAATTGAATAATTAGAAACCCTTGTTTCTCTTTAATTGCATAACATATCAATTAAAGGTTAACAAAATCTTAGTTCAAATTAGTTTTTGGTGCATCATATCTAATAATTTAATTCATTCATATCTTTATGTTTCTTATTTTTAAATCCAAAAACCTATTAAATTCCCAAAACATGAAAACCCAAAAAATGGTAAATTTCTTATTTCTCAAAGAATTTTGCTACATTTAATTAGATAAAGGTTCTACTCATATCATCTTGGAATTTAAGCTTAAGATTAAGAAGGCAAATCTAAGGTTTGTTTGAGTTTGTTAGGGGATGATGGTTAGAAATGGTGTAACTTGCATAACAAGTTTTCTATTTTGGTGCTGATGACTGAGGTTTTAAGCAATAGAGAAGTATCCAATCTATCATTTACAGACCGTGTAAGACAGGGATTACATGATGAATCTAAAAGTGGGGGAGATTCTTCTATAAGAGAGTTAGTGGAGACAATGCAAAACATGATGCATGATTTCATGCGAATTATGTGCAATAATGGATTGAACACTTGTGATTTTTGGTGAAACACTAGGAGTAAACATGGATTATAGTGTCAGAAATGAACAAAAAACAACCAGTAGTGGTTCTAATGTTGGTGGTCATAGTTTTATGCATTATGTAGCGAGAGTTGAGAGGTAGACAAGTTGATGGTAATGAGGATGTTGGGAATAATTGTGTTAATAAAGGGAATAACAATTAAAAGGCATTATGACAGTGAAATTGAAGTATATTTTTCGATGGTATGGGAGGTGTTGACAAGTATTTTGATTAGGAAGACTAGATAGAGAAACTCTTTGATTTTCATGATTGTGATGATACCTAGTGGATAAAGTTAGTAGCTTTTGAATTTAAAATGCATGCAACAATTGGTAATAGATGAAAGACTTGTTGCAAAGATGGGATGTTCTTGAACACTATAATAAAGAATTATGGATGAGACTGCATTCTTAGCGACAATAGCTAATGAATATGCAATATATTCAATAATTTGAAGTATTGATTCTACACAATCACATCTTAGAGAGTCTAGAGCAGTCTAGTACTCGATTTGTTATAGGGTTACAAATTGACGTTGGTAATATTATAGAGCTACAAAAGATTGACACAATAGATGAGGCCATGCTAATATCTATGAAAGCATAGTTGCATGCAAGCAAATTACTACAAATCTATAGGTAATTCTTCTACACTTAATACTAGTAAACATGCATATTAGTCCCATAATGAGAAGAGTGATAAGAATAATAGCTCAAAAGATGATGAGAAAGTACTGAAGAGTGATTCAAGGCATTCGAAAAAGCATGTGAAGAGAAGGGAAAGTAAGCTATGAAGTCCTTCAAATGTAGTACCATTGGGAAAAAGAGAAAGGGTAATGAGACAAAATATTTTCAATGTTTATGATATAGACATATAACTACTAAGTGTTTAAGTCGTAGGCCATATATGATTAAAGATGAAAAGGTGGTTGCACTTCTAAAAGCTAATGTGGAGGTATTTAATGGAAGTGAGGATGAAGAGGAGCTACTAAAATAGTTACTAGGAAAGTGATACCAGTTAATGTATTCATGAAGAGAAATCCCAATATCATTTCACCGATAATTGACTAGGAAAATCGAGTGAATATTTTTCACACTAAGTTTTTGGTGAATGGGGTTATGTGTATGGCTTTAATAGATTTAGATGATAATAGCAATATTGCAACTATGACACTTCTTGATCAATTAAAGTTTCCCACTACAACCTACCCTCGACTGTACCGTTCACACTAGTTTAATGGTATGGGATTTGTCCATGTGATAAAGTAGGAATCTGTTCCTATTTCTCTTCCTAATAAATATTTTGATCAAGTGTTGTGTGATTTAGTGTCCGTGGGGACCTCTCATATTCTATTGGACCATCCTTTGTTATTTGACAAGAGTGTAAATTATGAATGGAAAAGTAACACTTATTCTATATTGGTTGATAAAAAGAGAATTAAGTTGTTTTACACGAGTGTGGAAGCTCTAAGGGAAACACATAGGGAATTGAATCCTCTTAAAAAGAGTCTTTGCTGATAACATGAAGAGGTATTGGGAGGGGGATAACTATTGGTGAAAAGAGGAATCTTCTTATATTTTATAGGGATGTGTGGCATGAGTTAGAGAAGGAGCTAATTAGGAGGTATTAGCTTCGAGAGACCATGCAGAGTATTTGTGGAGGGGATTATTGGATGCCGTGCTTGAGCCAGGGTTGGTAAACAATGCTATCCATCTATTTTTGAATTTTATATTTGCAACTACTTTGCAAGGATTTTCATGGATGATTTGGGTGGTTACTTCATTCTAGATTTGAGGGCAAATCTTCTTGAGTTTGAAGGTGGTGATAAGGAGCAAAAGCTAAAGAATATCATTCAGTCTATGTCAAGAAGATTGGATCAAGACACATAGTCATACAGTGTTTGAATTAAGAGAAATAGATGTTTCTTTTTCAATGTAGTGCACGCCCTAAGAACATGCTTGTGGTCTTAACTATGTACTAATCACATTGTGCTACAACTAAAGAGGAACATGCCTAAAGTACATGACCATGTGCATACTCATGCACTTTTCCAGTTCATGTTATTTTTTAAATATATATTTCTATTAAGATAGGTTATTTTGATGGCACTTATGCCCCTAGGTTTGTTAAGGGATTATTATCTAAGCTTGTAAAAGACACTATTGGAAGTTATTTGATGAATGAAAATCATTAAGAATCTTTTTCTCTGAAGCCTTATGCTTTTTAATTTCTTTTGAATTGTGACGAACATTCCCTTTAAATTGATTCAATTATGCATCATATCAATAAAAAATTAGTGAAACCTCAATTCAAATTTAGTTATTGTTGCATCATATACAATAATTTAATTTTGTCATATTTTTACATTTATTGTTCTTCAATCTAAAGAGTTATAAATTTCCCAAAACACACCTAAAAATATTAATTTTGTTATTTTCCTTAGAATTCTGCTAAATTTACTTAGATATGGGTTATATCCATATCAATAAGTGTGTCAAGAACTAAGTACTATACTATAGTGATCAAGTCTAATTTAAGTAATGTAATTCATGTTTTGACAATTAATAGTTAATTATTTGAACTGCTTCTAACAATGAAAAGCATAAGTTATGTAAAGTCATCTTTCAAATAAACAGCTCTTACACACTTTGATTGTTACCATGGTTATTTAATTGGATTTTGAGAAAGAGAACCCACTTTCCTTTCAAGTCATTAGGATCCTAAATAGAGCATGATCATCCCTTTCAAGTAGTTTATATATACTTTTCTTGTGAATCAATAAGTCCTCTCACAATGTTAGCTATGCTAGGCAAATTTATGATCTAAGGACATGTTGTGTACAAATACGATTTCAACTGCATAAAGACCATGAGATTCAGTATTTTGGGCTGGACAACACGTGCTTGTATCAACAATAAAACATTAGTTTGTACTTGTTCGAGCATTTAATCCCTTTCAAACGTCTAAGCTTTAATATGCATAACGATGATGATCACTCATGAATCGCATGGACAACAAGTAGAAATAACGAAAAGCACCAAATAGACAACACCTAATAAAAATTCCAGTCACATAAAATCCACAAAACATTGCTTTAACTTAGCGTCGTAGGAGATGCAAAAACAATAAATGCACAAGAATAATTGTTGGTTCTAATAAACAATCAAAAAGGGGATTAAATTGATTGTTCTCAAGCTTAATATTTTTTTTGGAAAGTATGTTTTAACATCTTCTGGATTATATAAATTATGGTATGACAATTACGTGCTATTGGAATCTGCTTTCGACAATCAAGCAAACAATTTATCCTTATTGTTAATCAATCCTTCTGTCTAACTCTGCGTTGAGGAACCGGTTTCCCACAATGGCATGTTCCACATTCTAAGAAATAAATAATTGGGCAACGCAAACTATTTGCATCAATCAAGATCCTGTTGTCTCACACTCCAATGTATTCCTATAAATCTACATGATGTACTCTTATTTCCCAAATATCTCCCGTAATGGACCGCATAGGAAGCAATCCTGTTGAGGATCACCCCACCACCACCCCGGCCCACACCCCTTCTCTTTATTCTTTTCTCATTGTTCCTCTTTATATTGTTTGTCCTTTGAAGTAAACAAATCATAGAATAATTTAGGGACTAGAATCACGAGTTAGGACGATGAAGATAAAATAGGACGTCCTACAAGGTGGATAAAGGAGTTTGCTTGAGTACCATAATAGTTTAGATAACTATAGGTGCGTTCAGTCGCCATTCCTATTGTTAGATTAGCCATTCCCATGTAAATCCATAGTTGCTTTTTAATGTGAAGTATTTCTAAATAATTAGTTATCATCATAGTTGCTTTTTAATGTGAAGTATTTCTAAAAATTTAGTAATCATCATAGTTGCTTTTTAATGTGAAGTATTTCTAAATAATTAGTTATCATTATCGTATCTCAAACTCTTTCTTTTTGTAATTTTAAGTATTTCTAAACCATGACTTCTTCTTTTTTGTTATTGTAGGGATTTGTCTCACAATGACTTAACCGGTCATGTGCCGGATTTTCTAACACAATTAGAGAATTTGAAAATCATGTAAGGACCCATAAAATGAAGTTTAAAGATTTAAAAAAAAAGGATAAATTACATGAAATATAAATATTTGATGATAAGTTCATTTAAGGTACAATTTTTTGAGTGATTAAAGATGAATAATTATTGCAGATAAATTCATTTAAGGTATAATATTTCAAGTGGTTAAGAAGATGAATCAACGTTTTACAAAATGAAAATAAGGTATTAATAATTGAAAACTAATCAAAACGTTTGTACCTTAAATGAACTTTGCAAACGTTGATATCTCATTGATTCACGTTATGAAATATTGATTTTCTCTTTTTAATCACTCAAAAAAAGCTATTAGAAAACAAATTTTTAAAGATAAAAATTCTATAATGAAAAATAGATAAAAAAGTTATATTTTTACAAATAAATCCAGTGGCAATGGTTTTTTCAACAAAAATTTACGTTTAGAGATAAAATTTTCATCTTTGAAGCTTAGTTTTCTTGTAGTGAAACAATGATACTTTAAATGAACTTATCGCGAATATCTATACCTTTTAGTGTAATTTATCCTTATAAAAATTTTTATTAATGCTTACATTGATAATTTATAGAAACCTCACGGAGAACAATTTGACGGGCACTATTCCTCAACAACTGCTTCAGAAAAATAGGAGAGGCATAATAATTTTCAGGTACTACTCCTACCATAATTTCTTCAACGAATAGAAGGAATGCATAATATCATGTTTACTCAAGTTGAAATCTATACTCCTTATCTTTCTATGGTTGAGTCTGTTTCGAATTGTCCTAAATATTAGTATAATCTTTTTTTTTTCCTCCAAACATTACGATAAATTCACTTTTAGAGTAGTTGCACTTAAACCTTACATTTGGAAGTGTCATATTGGTGATCACTTATTAAAGGAGGTGAAAGTATCTTTTCTAAAATCATTATAATATCAAAGAATTGAACAATATATATATATATATATATATATATATATATAAGTTACAATCAGGATATTCTATTTATCAATAGTACCTGCAACACTACGTAAGTGCAGCATTGACTCGTGATGAAATTATTTTGAGCGAGTAGGGATAAAGTGAGCAAGGTTCCATCCTATTCATACCTTGCCTTACAAGTATAGGTTCGAAAGGTGGGAACAAAAACCTACCCTGTAACATCTTAAAACTATCCGAAAATTTATACTTTATAAAATTTACAAGGTATAGGATATCATGAGGGATTTGTTAATTTTTTTTCTTTTACATTTTTATAATATTAAGTTTATGAGGTAAATTTTCAACAACCCAAACCTATCAATGTTTTCATAATAACTTAAACGAGCAAATTCTATACAAGAATTAGTTTGTAAGTGTATGTGCATACTTTTACACCAATGAAAGTAATTTTTTACATTTCAACTTTACACTAATATTTTTATATTCACTATTATATCAATGGTACGATTGATGATTTAAGATTGCTTAGTGATCTGCCATTGTATTTGTTGCTATTTAGTTGTCTAAGTATATATTTCTATTTTTTTTTTTTGGTAAAACGTGGAACTTAAGACTTGAAATATAATAACATTTTTATGCGAAAGGTACTGAATACCATTGAGTGTAGAGATCATACTAGCCATGCCCCATAAGAGTCAGCTCTCGAAAATTATAAGTGGGACCTATTTTGTGACCTTTAATACCTAAATAAAACCTAAGAAGTCAAATAAGATACTAAGTAATTTACCCCCCCTTAAATTATCATGTTATAGGTCCAGTCTCTTCATAATTGGTATACTAGTTCTTCCACTAGCATCCTCTCCAAAAACGATGCAGCTTATTAATTGTGTTCAATACTATAGTTTGAAATACTTCTTTTTAAAGAAAATTTAGTGGTTCACCAGTGGAAATTCGTGAATCTTGTTTTTATTTTGGGCAGACGGTTTTTTTTTAACTTTGTTTTCATTTATAATAGTAAAAGTGATCGTCAACTATTATCATACTAATTTCAAGAAATCTCGATTGCAACCAATGAGCAATATACCCTTTACGAATAATGTCAATGAAAAATGGAAAAAAGATTATAGTTAAAAAATAATAATTTTCTCCATCTTTCGTTAGCATTTCACTTGGTTTCAAATCACCATTACACGTATTTAGCCACCACAGAATCATTTATAAACCTTTTAAGACTATTATAATGATATTTGCAATAGTCGAGCTTTTATTGTAACAAGTGTGGGAATGAAACGAAAAACCCTCTAAAGCAATTCCGTGGTATGATAATACCCTTGGCGTAACTTTTCAAATTTGATGCAAAGGATGCAATCAGGTATACTTGTCATAATTATATTGGAACTATTCAAACTCTATAGCCTTAAATAAAAACGTGGGAAGTTAGCTTCCATATGTAAGGTTTATTATTTTCTATCTCCTCGAAATGAGCAATCCATGTCTTAGTGTAAATCTTCAATTCATTATTGAGTTCTTGGCTTCACTTGACTAATTATAGCACTAAAAATTATTGTCTTGTAGGTTGGGGAGAAATCCAAATCTTTGCTTGCCAAATTCGTGTCAATCAAACAACAATACCAGCAACAATAGCAATGAACATAGAAAAACCATAATTGCAGTAGTAGCACTACTCGGGACAGCATTTATTATCGTCACAATATTAGTCATCTTTTTATTTCTTTATGTTAGCAAAAGGAGGAAACTTCGTGGTATAACATAGCTTTACCGTCACAAAATCCTTTATTGTTATTTAATAAAAATAATTCGTATAAATTACAATGCCGTTGCCCTAACATTCAAATTATTTGCTTTTGCGTAGTTGCAAAGGGAAAAAAAGGCAATTTCGAGAGAAATCACAGGCAATTCACATATTCAGAGGTATTGAGAATTACTAGCAACTTTCAAGAAATTATTGGTAAGGGAGGGTTTGGAACAGTATTTTTTGGCTATCTAAACAACACCCCAGTTGCTGTAAAAATGTTATCTCTTTCATCAGTTCAAGGATATCGAGAATTTCAAGTAGAGGTATAATTCTTTATAACCAAGTTATCGCTTAATAAATACAACATCACTTCCATGCTTATTTTCATTTGTTCTATAATCATGTGGGTTGCTTTTATTAACAGGCAGAACTTCTCACAAGAGTTCATCACAAGAACTTAACATCCCTAATAGGTTACTGTGATGAAAATGGAAATGTAGGTTTGATTTATGAGTATATGGCCAATGGCAACTTGGAAAATTTACTATCTGGTACCGCCTGCATTTGAATCCTTAAACTTTTGAACTAATTAGAAAGGAAACCCTAGATCTTTTAGTGGGACACAAGCATGTCCTTGAAACTTATGCCCACCAAGTTATGAAATGTAAAACCATGTTTTGAAAGTTCAAGATAATTTGTATGTACGTGATAAAAACTTTTATGGGTGTACTTGCATTTTGCCTAGAATTTTAGTTTAGTTTAACATACTCATATCATCTAATCATTTACACTGCAGAGAAGAGTTTAAAAATTTTAGGATGGGAAAAGAGAATTCAAATTGCAAGTGATGCGGCACAAGGTAACCAACTAATGAATGATATACTCATAGTTTTATTTTCCAATATAAATATGGCATTTCTTAAGAATAACTAATGAGCTACTAGGCAAACTTTTTATCCAGGATTCGATTATTTACACAATGGTTGTAAACCACCAATAATTCATAGGGATGTGAAAACAAGTAATATATTGCTTGATGAGGACCTTCATGCCAAAGTAGCTGATTTTGGGTTGTCTAGAGTGGTCCCTCCTAATGGTGAAAGTCATGTGACAACTACAATCGCAGGCACCCTTGGATATATAGACCCAGAGTAGGTTTTTCTATGTATTCACCATGTTCTCAATGGCTTAATTTTACTGTATGTTATTTACATCATGGTACTCTTGATTAATGATAATAAATTTTAGAGAAAAAGCCCCTTTTGGTATCTGAAATTTGGTCAAGTGAACAATTAGGAATCTAAATTTTCAAGAAGATCAATTTCATACTTAGCCTAACTTTTCATGCTCTTTTTTATTGCCTCACCTAATTATTGCACTTGAAGTAATGGACACGTATCAAGCAATGATTAAGTAAGGTAATGAAAAATGTGCACGAAAAGTTTGGTTAGGTATGAAATTGATCTTCTTGAAAGTTTAAGTACCTAATTGTCTACTTGGTCAAAGTTTAAGTACCAAAAAGGGCTTTATCCCTAAATTTAACTCAACACTTAATAATTTTGATGGCTGCATATAGATCCTTATTATAAAATTTGAAATACAGCAATCTCAAACATTTTTTCTATTGAATTTATCTCCATATCCAGTTGAATCTAAAAGCTTAAAAGGTATATTGTAGATGTTATATTTATACTTAAAACTCGTTTTTATGGGTTTGAATAGTTAAGCAAAAATTTAAAGTCTCTCTAATATCATGTTGAATTTATCTATTTAGTCTAGAAGTTCAAAGATACGGTATGTCTCCTAATTATTTAACCTTTTCAAAATTATACTAGTTTTCATAACTAACATACTATTACCAAGATTAATTCACAAACATAAATGTTTAGAACTTAAATGATACCTTAATATCCCATGCTAACATAAATCATACATTGAAATGTGATATCATTTGTATCTTGACTTTTTTTTTTCTTTCAGGTATTACGACACAAATAGGTTAAATGAAAAGAGTGATGTTTATAGCTTTGGAATAGTTCTTCTAGAGATTCTTACTGGACGAACAGCTATAGAAAAATCTCCAATGAAGACTCACATTGCTAATTGGGTTAAAAGTATGATCACAATGGGAGACATCACAAAGATAATTGATCCAAGGTTAGATGAATATTTTGATGTTGATTCTGCTTGGAAAATCTTAGAATTAGCAATGGGTTGCTTAGCTGATGAATCTTCAAAAAGACCAACCATGAACCAAATAGTTTATGAACTAGGGCAATGTCTTGCTTTGGCACAAATGCAAAATTCCAGCAATTCAACTGCTGGAAATAGTTCCATGATATTTAATAGTGAACCAAGTGTCAGGTAGTAGTGTTACTTTTACATAGAAAATACACTGATTTTAATAATATTGGACGTCTTCATTGTATATTTTGTGTTGTAACTTTTCTTTGGATCGGTATAGTACTTAGGCTCTTGTGTATTCATATACATGTCTTTGTTATGTATTTAGCATCTTTTCTTTTTATCTTTGTCTTTCTTTAAAAAAGTTATTTACCTAAACTGGACATGAATTACATTAAATAAAATGTTATCCATGTGCACCTCAAAATTCTTTTGAGGTCAATTTGGCAATAGCTACTATAAAAATATTTCCACTTCCTTCAAATTATGGTAAAGATCGAGTTGATGATCTTTTGCATGGGTAACATTGTCACCAGCTCAATATGAATCTACTATCATGGTTGTATTAATGAAAATTGCATCATATTCTTGTGTTGATTCAATGTAAGTGAATAACATGTCAACTCAATACGAATCAAATGAATAATTGAACAATAAAATATATACGAGGCATTAGACAATATGTAATTCGCAAAATTTATATGAAGGATAAGTTCCTTAATTTTACGCTACAATTTGTGATTAAGTAATTGACTTTACAACAATGAACAATGCTTCGTATAAAGTAAAAGTAAATAAGGATTTAAGATTCTATATGTCTAAAAACACATAATGCAACAGCCATAAAGGACTTCAGGAAGAAATGTCATAAAGTCATCATATCACATCTACATTCATAATATGAGAATTACCTTACAAGTCATATTTTGTAAAGCTTTAATTAATTATTCATTTCGCACATTTAAATATATTGTGTATAAGTTGGATTATTGTGGAAATAACTATTGATGGGGTTCATATTACCCATTATTATAACTTGAAGACTTTACACATATTTGCAATTTTTTATTTATCTTTTTATTATTTTGAGAGCTAGGTATTCAATTAGGGTAAATTACATTGAAAGTCATAACATTTAATGATAGTTCACTACTGACATGTGTCAATGTTTTCAAGCAGTTTATTTAAGGTCACAACATTTAGTAAAGTGGGTCAATTGAGATCACTACTAATACGTGTCAATTGAAGAAAATTTAATTAAAACTTATAAGACTTGCTACATTATAACATATGTCAATGACGACCTTAATTGACCTACTTCCCTAAACGTTACCACCTCAAATGAACCATTTGAAACATTGTGAGCTCAAATGAATTTACCTACAAATATTGTGACATTCCAATATAATTTACACTTTAGTTATCGTAGTATTATTAACTTTTAATTACAAGTTATTTTATAAGGTTAATAGAAGAGTGTTATTTTTATTTATTAAATTTACACCCTAGATTTATTGCTATAGGCTATAGGTAATCACTAAGAAGCTAAAAGTCTCACACTTAATTACAAACCATGATCACAAGGCAAGTTGCCTATCAATACTATAGTATATGGATTAAGTACGAGTATCATCCATAAGGATTACTAAGGATGAGTACTTACCTTTCTCCTAAGGTTTTGCAGCACCCCTACAATATACCTTAGTAGTATCATCCATAATACTTTTTGACATGGATAGATAAAACAGGATCAAATGTCATTAGAAAAAGAAAGCATTGTCTACATATAAGTCATATATAAGAATAACTTTGTAAGAGTTATAATTCATTCCACATTACATTTTAACAAAAGATCTCCAAGAGACTACAACATATTTGGTCAAACTCCAAAAAACTTCATAACATATTAAAAACCTCCACTTTACAAACATAGTCTTCAAAAGACTACCTTAGAACAAAATCATAATAAGTCCCAAAATAAAATCTCTACAATATTACATAATGACTTCCACCAAAGTCTCACTGGTACATCAAATTACATAAACATTGATCTTAAGAAGTTCTTCATTTAAAATTTAATTTCTCTCTCTTGAAATCTAATCTTGATTGCACTTGCTAGATAGATCAACATCCATTCCTTAAAACAAGTCAATCTTAATATTTCTATAAACAACAATATATTGGAGCGTGAGCATAATAAGCTCAGTGAATAATAAATCTTAATACAATTTAATTAAAATCAAGCAGTGTTTGTTAATAATCATATGTAATGCAACAGTTAACCATAATTAACAAACATAGTTTGAATAATTAGAATTCAAACTAATGGAGATTTACACCCTTTCTTTGGGGTTAAAGGATCTGTTTAAGTAATTCATGCTCAGGAGAGTCCAAAAAGATAAAGAAGGAGAAATCTTTTTGAAACTCATTTATTATTTATAAATAAATATAATTATATAGTCTCAACTTCACTCAGAACTTAGAAACTCCACTAAGAATTAATACCCTAAAGTTAGCTCCAACTCAGGCGACATCCTTTGATGTCTACTTAGTTCTTGTGGAGCTAACAACCCTATGGTAACATTAACCAGATTCACTGAACTTGCCAAAGTATTACCATAGAATTATAATATTAATACGTAACATAAGTACCATGTTTATGCAAGTTATGATATCATGCAATGCATGTCCAAATTAATAAATGGTCAAATGAAAGTTAGGTTCAAGTTTTCGATGACAAGTTAATTCCAAACAATCAACAATGCACATTATATTAACAACTAATATCAAACAATTAGTTATCACTTTTGATATTAAAATTGTCATTCACTCAAAATATACCATGTAATATTTCTCAATCCCGATGCATTTTTCCAATTTCAATTATAATTAAAAGTATGCGCTGCTACATTACAACCACAAATAGAGAGAGAATATATCAGTTACTCACTTGTGCATCATGTTTCAATCGTCGTGATAATCTATTGAAAAATCCAAGTCTTAATTTATAGTTCCTATAAAACAACAAACATATATTATTAAGTATATAACAAATCAAGAATTTCTACTATTGCTTAAGTATCTTATATTTAAGTCATCATATTCCTAATTCCTTAGTCCTTATAAATTTATAAAATACTACTCTCAACTATATACACTTAACTAATCCATTAAGATTGAGTGTAATAACTTAACATGTATTTAGACTATAGTTCTCTGATCCACTAGATTAAGATTCTACAAAAGATCTTGAGCTAGCATATATGTGTATTAATTATATATATTTTTAAACAGGTCAAAATAGGAGAAAGCTGCATGGCCATGCTTCATAATCATGGGCACAACTCGCCCGTGATTGAGCAAAACAACTTGACCTTAGGCTACTAAGGTCATCTTCACCCACATGATAACACAACATCCGATGCTACTAAGGTCAAGATCAAGCTCGTAATTGACCAAAAACACAAAACCTAATGCTACTACACCCTATATCATAGCTGCGATTCACTAAACCTTAGCTTATCTTTTCCCAACTTTGAAATTTTACAATTTCCCACTACTTTTGTGATCTGATCTCCAACATTTCACATCCACATCAACATATAAGACCCATATGTTCCTCCAACAACTTCGAATTGACATTACACTAATATACTTACACTACATATTCATCCACACATCAACTCCAACAAACCAACTAAAGCCTAAGATATCAATGATTTAGGACTTTGACTAGAAACTTCATAACTGAACTTCACTTATCTTGCATCAAAATCATTAACAATCTTATATTGAACATTATTAATCATAAACTCTAAATAAAAGCTTTTAACTCAAAAAATTGACAAAGGAAAGAGAAGTAATAATTTACCTAAATTGATCTTGAATTAATGATGGATCTTGAAATAGATTTTTGGAGAATTTGATAAAGAAAATTTTTGGGTTTTCTTGATAATTAAATGTGTTGTTTTTCCTACATCAAAAGTTGTGGCTTTCATTAATTAATTTCTATTTAATAAAGGTATTAAAGTTTGACTTGTCTTATATGTATTAAAGATTTTAAAGTTCCATTTTTCTATATTTTAATTTTTTCCAAAAGCACCAACATTTAATGCAAGCCAGCTATAATAAGTATTAAACTATGGACTTACTATCCCTTTCTCTTGAATAAAACTTCTTTTATTAAATGCTAAAATGAAAATTCCCATTAAACAATACATATTTTCATTTTTTGTAAAAAGAAAGCTAGACAATGATTTAAGAGTTTACACCAACTGGGAGTTGTTGTTCTCAAGAAATAATCACGCTATTTTCAAAATATCTACTTTTCTAAAAACACTCTCCTTCACTCACTAAATCCCCAAAGATCGTGATTTCATGCTTTACGATATGATTTTGGGAAAGAAAAAGCAAAATGATCTTCAATAGTAATATGTAACTTTATTTTACTCTATTTTCAAGAAGTCACTAGAAATATCCTTGTTTTACCATGTTTTCAAAGTTAGGAGAAGTATTTTCATTGAAATACATGCATGCATTTGCAATTTTTCTTATTTACAGTAAAAATAGCATTTTTAGTAGACAACACATTTTATAAAGATGAAAAACGAATTTGATCTACTAAGAAAGGTCATAAATAGATAAGAACATGTTTTGAGAAGTTGTTTAAGTTTAAACTGAAGAATTCCTATCATATTAGTTTGAAACAAGTCATCTGGACTTGGTTTTTATAAGAAGTGTCAAAACTTGCTTTCTGAGATTATCGAGGTCTAGATTTTTGACAAATCTGTATTAGGAGTAAAAAACATATGTTTTCTGAGTTTTATCTAAAATAAAGAATGATAAAACATGAAATAAAACGAGAATAGACCAACCTGCATGTTCATTGATGACCTAGATATAGGTTTTAGATAATAAGTCCCTTGTTGGATCAGTATGTGGTTAGAAGCTGTTGGTTAGAATGTTTTAGGCGCATGCTTTGATGATTAAATCCAATTTAGAATAGTTGTGATAAGGCAAAATTGCTTAAGAGTTCACTAGTATGTTGTTGTTGCTGTCGAGACCTAGGTTTTTCCCTCAAAGTAGATCGAAGGTAAGCTTAGTATAAGTGTCGAGGGCTAGAGTTTTTATAAATAGAATCTATCGCGGCCTAGAGTCGAGCCTCGACTTACCCTCAATAAATATAAAGCTTGTTGTGCCTTAAAACTGTTCAAGAGAGAATACATAGTAACTATCATGGCAAACTTTCGAGCCTTCGACGTGAGCCATGATAGTTACTAAAGCTTGTTGAGGCCAAAGTGAAAATGGAGTCCTGAAGCACAACTTTGGTAGAGGCCTAAGGTCGAGCCCTCGATGTGCTCTCGACGCAAGCTGTGCATGTTTTTATCAGGCCTCAAACCTCAAATTTATTAAGACGTGACATATTTTCTTGCACCTAAGTACCCTGCGACTCTTTTCTAAGTCATCCTCGACCCTTAAGCTTAGTTTTTGGGTAGCGATGGGACCTTCGACCCAACCTTAATTGAACACGATAGTGCTAAGCTTAAGTTAAGAAGTTTATAATAAGAATTTAGAAGGCTTAAAGCTTTTAAAGGACTTCTATCTTCTTTGTTATTTTTGGTAATATGTTCTTATTATTCTATAGGAGCTTTCAATCAAGGCCTTGACTTTCCCGAAGACTGCTACGATTTTTGAACAAGATGCAAAGGTGAGCGACTTGAATTCTTATCAAGTTATTGTGCTTGTAATGTAGTTGCGCCCAACTTTAATATGACTAAATCAATCGTGTATGGGTTTGGAGAAATTGTTTACTATATAGTCTATGGATTTGTGCCAAGTTTTAACATCTAAAGTGATAATGAATTTCTTATTATTAATGTGTAATGAGATCATGCTGATTGTCTGAACATTACTTTACCACAAATAAATCAACTTTTGATTATCTAATCGTTGATTAGTAATTGGACATGCATTACATGACGACACGTTGCATTCGAATCATACCCATGTTACATGTTAATATTTCAATTTTGTGATGATGCCTTGTCACTAACGGGAGAGGCTGAGTGGGGTCATCATAGGGTTGCTCAGTCCTATGGGAATTATGCAGGCACCAAAGGGTGTTACTCGTGTTAGAATTTTCTTTTAGAGTGTCAACACTTAATGGGATTCTGTTTCTAAGGTGAAGTGGTGGTTATGGGTAATGTAAATATATGCATATAACAAAAGAATTTTAAAAGAAATCCTCCCTCCCTGGCTCTAGCTAAGGAGTAGTCTGAGGTTATTTTTATAATGAATATTTATGTATATGTGGAATGAGATGAGAAGTTACCCCCTTCCTTAATTCTTAGTTTCTTCTGGACATGGGCTACTTAGCTGCGCTGTTTAAACCCTAAGGGAGGGCATAAATCCCCATAGGTTTAGATTTCGGTCATCCAATATGTGCATTTCATATATTTGAGTGTGGCATGACACATGATTGTAATTATAACTTAGTTGATGTTGTTTGAATTGTGGCTTGAATTCTGTTATCTCATTGAGCTTAGTGTGCTCACACTCTTATAGATTTATATGATTTCATGATCTCCAAGGTAGATCCAAGTGTAAGGATAGAAGGCATAGTGGGCTTCATGGGGAGAGTTGAAGGCTTGAGTGTTGATGGAGATAGCTTCTTGTATAGAATCTTGTTTGATCTTTTGAGATGTAATGTTACGCTACATGAACTATCTGTAATTGTATGGATGTTTTATGCTAGTCTCGTTGCAAAGAACTTTTATGTATGCAAAATTTCTTATCTTGACAATCTTGCAAACCTGTTTTAAACTGATCACACCATAGAGTGTCTTAATAGTTTTGTTGGTCCTAAAAGATAACCGAGAGAAGAGGGGGTGAGGGGAAGGGCGGATGGGGGCAAGGTGAATGGGTTTCTTAACTCAAAACATAGCTTAGCTTTTTAAAAATTTAAACACTAGCCCTATTAGTTATAAACAAGAATGGCGTAAATTTATTTTGCGATCACAATAGATAATTAGATTTGCACAAAAATAAAAGAGAAGGATAAGAGAAGTTTTTGCAATGATTTATAGAGGTTCTACTGTAATCCCCTTGATTTTACATAAACCAATTATAATAAATATTATAATAAAATGTAGAATCATAAAAGAACTATAACAAAAATATCAGAAATTACTCCAAATTTTTCGCGATTTAAATTTTTAAGTATGAACAAATTAGACTAAAGAATCTTTATCACTAAGACTTTAAAAGTTCATAATAAAGAATAAAGAAAACTATTTAATATTCAAGAACCTAAGTTTTAATGTTAAATATATATATATATATATATATTAAAACCTTCAAGTTAAATAATTCTGAGTCTATAGAAACTAAAATTCTGATCTAATCTAGTAATTTATAATTAGTAAAAAGAACTAAGTAACAAATATAAAATTAAAATTAAATTTCTAATATAATAAAAAGTCTATAATAAATTTATAAATAGAAATAAATTCATATATAATTTCAAATCTTAAAAATTTATAATAATAGCAAATTAAGGGCAATATAATTATTAATTTATTAAAATACCACCAAACAAAACTTTTAAACAAATAAAATAAAATTAACGCTAGCAGGTATAAAAACTGAAAAGTAAAAGTATTAAACTAAAGATTCTATGTATACTATCGTATTTAGAATATTTAATATCGTTAATATGTAAATTTTATCCAAAAATATTATCAAATCAGTATTTAACATACGTATCACTTAAACCCGCAAAATTGATTTATTGGTTATAAATTTATCTTCTTCTTTTTTTATTTTTATATTTCCATTCATCCTAACTCACTTGTATTTTTTTTTCTTTCGTTTTACTTTTCTCCTTTTGTTTTCACTTTGAACTTCCTTGGACGTGCTAACTTTCCAACAAAAAGTGAAAAATCAAACATATATATACATATTTTTAATAGAAATTCTATGTATAGCATAGTATTCATAATATTTAATAAGGAGAATATAGAAATTTTCATCTTAAAATATTACCGAATCAATATTTATCATACATATCACTTAGACCCACAATTGATTTTTCACAAGTTTATATTTTTCCTCACTCCTTACATAGTTGTTGGTTATAAATTCATCATCTTCTCTTTGTTTTTGTATTTCCATTTAACCTATCTTCCTTGTATTTTTTTTCTTTGAATCAATTTTGTACGCATACGGTGCAAATTGCACCAAGAATTCATCGGAAATTCTCTTGAAATTCACATAGCCGAAATGCATCTACAACTTGACCAAATAATACAATGTGAATCCAACAAAATAAATGAACTTTCCGAGCAAGTTATCAAAACTTGCTCTCCATGTTTAGACCCTCTATAAATTCTCCTAATCCCTCTTTCTCTCATGCATTCTTTTCGCTCTCTGTCTTGTTCTCTTTCTTTCTGTCTTTCAATTTTTTTTTCTTTCGATCTCTTCCTTTGAATATTTCTCCAGGATCTTAATAGATTAAAATATACATATACATATATTATATATATATATAGTGAGTCTTCTTCGTAGAAAGAAGAAGAAGAAGAAATAAAAAAAAAAAAGAAAATCCAAATCCTCCAAAAATTTCGAAAGCTCATATATTTCACACACTACAATCGATTTCAATTCTGAAAATGATGTTGTGATCGTGATGATACGCTCTTCAATTCAGGACCACACAAGGTAAGATTCCGACCCCTCTAAAATTTCACAAATATGGTACTGAACGTAGAAATTTTTATAAGATTAAGAGTCATACATTAATTTTTAATTCAAGTATATATATCTACATGTGTATGTAATGACAATAATATAAAATTATATTGTAGTATTATGTGTATTTAGACTAGTTGATATTATATATTTCTTATTAAATGAATAATAAACTGATAAATAAAAACACTAAATAATAAAAATTTGAGTATAATATTATATGATTAATTTCTGGAGTCCATTTGTTAGTAAATAGAAATTAAGAAGAAAAATCATACGTTTAAGTAAAAGAAATTTTGTCTAAGCTTTTCAATTATTTTAAAATTGTAAAGATGAATGATTTGTATTCATGTCTGTTCCTAGGATCCCGATTTCAAAAAAAAAAAAAAAAAAAGAATTATCCCAACATCTAATGACAAGAGGGTAATTTAAATTTATGATGACAATTTTACTAAGAAAATTAAAATTAGTATGAATATGTGTATATACTAGTTTCTCGGAAAAAAAAAAAGGAAAGCTATAAGAAAAATCATTTAAGTATAATTTAAATTTGTATATTATTTGTCCAGAAGCTAATTAGGATGATAGGATTTAAATAGCAAAAAGAAACCAAAAAAAAAAAAAATGAAACGAGACAAAAAGGGAGCATGTTCGGTTCTATTAACTTTTGGGAGAATTCATGTGAAGTTAAATTAATTCATATGTTAGTATATATATATAAGTAGTAAATTAACAAATCAAAGTTAAAATTATAAGAAGTAACATCATGTACTTATCATAGTTCTATAGGAAATTTTAGAATAGCACTATATTAATTAATACGATATATAGTTAGCTCATTAAATAAATATATTTAAATAGATAAAAATGCGCATGCAATTCTTCGCTCCAGAAGAACATAGGAAAATTATGTTGGTTCCATAACAGTGATAGTTCTCTAGAAATTAGTTTTAGTTAAAGCGACAAAAGAACAATCTTAAATATAAATGCATCTCTCATCCAGAAAGCATTGTAAATAATAATAATAAATAAATAAAGGCTTAGTAAACCAAAGCCTCTGTAACGAAAGTTTCGGCCCTATAGGAAAACGTAAATAAAATTTTCCTTGAATTAATAAATGAAACATATGTAATCATTCAATTAACAAGAAGATTAAATATGTAATTGAACTTTAGTTAATTAACCTATATGTAAATATAAATTCAGATCATACATAGAAATAGGATTTCGATACATAAACTTGATATGATTTAAGTATTATAAAAGTAAAAGATAAATTAGCTTTGGATATAGTAGATAAACTCATAACAACCTATATGAACATATGAAGATTTTAATGCATCAAAAAGAATAAGATTCCTAAAACAAAACTTATGTAATTCAAGTACAAATTTGAAAATCAAGATGATATTAAAATTGTGATTGAGAAATTAAACTTAAGAAATAATCTTGAAACTCTAAGTATGAAATTCAACACTTGTAGGACGATGAGGATATAAAGTGCAGATTAATGGAAATCATAAAAATTAGTGTTATAATCAAATTAACTAAAGTTACATACTTAAAATAAGATCAAGACAAGCAAAATGAAAATAAATATAAATATGCATGCTTTAACTAAAAAGTAGATTAATGAACTTAAATTAAGTTTAATCACTAACACTTGATGAAATAAACATAAAACAAGGAATCGAACTTGAAAAAATAATTAAGAATACAAAACAAGAAACTTAGGCATCATTGTGATACCTTTTGAGCCCCTAAGGTAACATAGGAATATATATATACACACAAAATGATCAGTTTAACCTGACAATTAAAAGCTATGCTCGATAAGCTTTCCAACACTTGTTCATATGCTAAAAATCTAAGTTAAAATGAGTACAATAGATTTCGCGAATAAAATCAATATTTAAAATTAATTTGGGTCTTTTGCTAAGAAGAATGAGTTATACGAACTTTATAAATTAATTTAGGAAATACAAGCCCTACAAACGTTAAAAAGACAATGTATACGATAAATCAAATCAGAAATGTTAAAACTCGAGTTTAAGACCCGAAGACACAATAGGTTTCTTTGTATGAATAAGAGTATAGTAATGAGTATCTGTTATCTCTATTTTTAGGGGATACAGATCGTCTTCAAGCTTTTCTCGTAGATTAATATACCAAGTAAAAATCATAAAAAGGAAAAGAGTACGCATTTCTAAAATATGTCTAATTTAGAATTAGTGTAAATAATAGTATAAATTATACCATAACTAATCTAGTGAATATGTTATTTCAAATATCTTATTTTTGGAACTAATAAAAGAATAGATTAGTGAAATAATAAATATCTGTTATTTTATTTTCATAGGAAAAATAGATCAATTCTCGAATTTCCAGTAACATTCCAATAGTTTAGCAAGGACCACAGGTGAAACTTTGACTTTATCATACTGTTTGTGCTTATAATATAGCTGCATTTATAATAATAATATATTAAACTAAGCATGTGGGGTTGGGTATCCTTGCATGACGTTGGTGTAGCTTGATTGCCAAAAATATCCTATTATAATGACAAGTTTATTGTATGATAATTACTATATGAGGCATGTCGATATTGTCTGTGAATTGTATGATCATCTTAAACTCGACTAAAAGCTTTTTACATCATAAAAGAAAATGATCATGCATTACACGATTTGCATAAATAGCATTTGAGCAAGTGGCAGCCTACTACGTGTTAGTATTTCGGCCCTCTGATAATGCTTGGTTGACCTAGGCTAAAAGCTATTAGATCAACGCAAGGTTACCTTTGAGCTGTCGGTACTATAGGAACTAAATGGTAAACAAAGGACGCCACTTATAGTATCGCTTTGAAAGGACTAACACTCAGTGGAGTTTCTAAAGCGGAAAATAGGAAACGAGAGATTTAAGATATGATTAATTTAAAGAGATAATTAAAGTGAGTATTGTTGTATTCCTGTATGCTTAGTCTCTTCTGGGTAGATGGGCCATATCAATGTGATCCTTCAACCCCGATGAAAGGGCGTAAATCTCCATCCTGCTTTGGATTCTACATCATCCAAGCTTGTAATGTGCATATGATTGATTGTTGCATTGCATATGATTGCTAATTATACTTGTTTGTTATTGGTTGATGTGTGGTTTAGTCAGGTTATCTCATTGAGCTCGTGGTTCGCTCACCCCCCAATAGTTTTTGTGCAGGATCAATACTAGTTGGGATTGGGATAGGAATGTGTGAAGAGAGCTTCTCCAACAAACTCTATTGAAGATAGAAATATAGGATATTGTAAACTTAGAATGCAAATTAGATAAACTTGATAATAATTTGAAATTTGTAAGTCGTATGTGTGAAACCCTTTTTCACTATTTGGTAGGGGATACCAATTCTCTGCGATCTTGGTAGAAAGTGAACAATCGGATTCCATAGTTGAAATCCAGTAATATAGTATATCATCTATATGATAGACATTGATAAATAAATATAGTCTTATTCACTCTGACTTACAAGACGGCTCTCATATTACCGGTGCACACATGGTATGATAGCTTTAGATTAATCGTACTAGGCCCTCTTTTGACGTGTGACATCTGCCTCGTGCGTCATTCTTCTCTTCCAACTCTAAGCTGGGACCTGGTATTCCATACCTATATGTTCCACTATATCTAATAAAAAGTGATTACAAAGTAGTATTACAATTCACTCTATCAGTCTTCATGCTAACATTAGCTATCTTTGAACTCAGAATCTACTTGTGATCTATCTTTAACTCAAATAATCAAAAATCAAATGAGGAATAAAGTGTAAGGTATCCTCAAGATTTTAGTACAAAGATGACAATATGAAGTAACAATATTTTGCACAAATGTGAGCTAAAGAAATAGTAGTAGGCATGAGTTTTTCTTTTTCACACAAGAAGAGTGTATTGATTTGTTGGACTTCAGTAACTATTTATCCTCTTTTTCTCCAATGAATAATGAATGATAATTAGAATGTTGGTCCCTAATATTGTGTTCTTCAAGATCTACTCGATGTGATCAGCAGTTCTTTATGCAGATATATCTCTTTGAATGAAACAAATGTTGCTAATATGTTGCACCCTACTTAGAGATAGTAATTTGATAATAAAAAATGTTATCTCGCTATAGATGAACTTGGAGCAGATACTTGAATGTTTTTTACCATATCTTGAGAAATATCCTCTGATACTGTTCACTTGAAACATATTTGCATTCCTTTAAAATAGGACCGTATCTTCTTGTTTATAAAGTTCTTTAAATTTGAATCTTTGTTTTGTTGAAATACAATATAGGTAGATAATATATCAAATCAGCTCTATGATAGGACTTAGTCGTAATCTTGAACAACTTGAACATATGCACTTGAATTGCTGTAGACCTTAAATTTTTAAACTATTGAAACTTGAATCCCCTTGGATATTTGAACCAACTTAGTGGGAAAATATTAAATGCATTACCCAATACATTTAACTTTGGAGCTAGGTCTTCAATCAATGAAGGAATCAAATAAAATTCGATCTTCATATTGCTATTCGTAACTTAGTAGATTTTTCCATATAGCAGGTCAACTTTCTAAGTTACCCTTTGAATGTTATTGTTTTGTTGACAAGTAGCAGGTCTTCCTCTGAGTGATTTTTCTTTATTCAAAACCTTTCTGATAGTTTCTAAATTACTCTTTGAGTTGAAATCCCTCTTTGAAAAACATTACTAAACCTTCTAATTATTTTTATAACTTGATGACTACACACTTATTAATTTGTTAGTAAACATAATCTTTTTGTTATCATCAAAACCAATATAGAGAGAAACTAACATTCTCTCCCTTTTTGATGATAACAAAACCCTTCATAAACAAAATATTCAAATATATTACATATTCTAGATTAAATGTTCAATTTGCAATCATATATTTTTTTTCCATTTTATGTTATTGATTTGGTTTATTTTCTCCCCCCTTTTTGTCAAAATCATGTAAAATAAACAGAATATATGAAAGTTAAAAGTGCACTATTTAAGAAACGAGCATATAACAAAACAAAATATGACTTAACATTGTCCACAAATAGAAATATAAGAAATTGTCCCACAAAATAGAACGTTTGTGAAGAAAATTCTAATCATTTCTTAAAAAAGCTTCCACAGAGTTTGGTGATTTCATCTTTTGCATTGAATGTAAGAGCATCTAAGTTGAAGAGAGATAATTTTTTATTGTTGAAGATGGTTCAGGATAGATGCTTCTCCTATAGAATGGCTCATTTATGGTTGAGAAGCAAGTGGTTCAGCAAAGGTGATAAGCTATAAGTTCTCTAAAGCTTGAGTTGGATAAGAAATAGGTGTATGATGATCATCAGATTGTGCAGATTCTTTAGGAGGAGTGTGAACAATTTAGAAGTACCACCAGGTCCAACTATGTGGAAAAGTCTTCAAGATAATGAGCCTTCCTTGAAGATCTTAAAGGCATAAAGCATAGAGTCTGTTAATTCACATTTCATAGCATGAAATTTCTCCTCAATAAGATCAACAATATCATATTCGAAACTTGATTTGGAAGTTTCACTAGGAGGTCAAATCGGTATACCTTCTTACCCGCTTTCGAAGTCAGTGTTAACTTGATCTTTTCCTTCATGAATCTCAAATTTTCCAATAGTCCTAATGTAAGTCCCTATTCTCTTAGCAAACCAAACTCGATTTCGGGAATCGAAACCAAAAACCGATACCCTAAAAGAATACAATAGGGCTAGTTTGGAACCTAGGAATCCTAAGTTTGGCAATATCGAGAACGAAACCCTGGAACAATAAAAATGAGTTAGCTTTAGAATATAGTGTTAAATAATATACCCAACATAAAAAGATCAGATTTCAAAGAAATTCATTCGTTTCGAACTCGATTAGGATCTGTTTTTGAAAATCGGTCCTCGAGACTCGAAAATAGAAAATATTCCGTAGGACTCTTTAGAACCGAAATTCAATAAGGAATTCAAAAATATAATTGTAAGAACTTTTTGAGTTATAAAAATTATAGTTATAACCTTTTATCGTATTTTCATTACTACCAGTAATTTAATTATCTACTCTACTTTTTTATTTCTAATCACACTATTCATAAGTACAACAACCCATACCCCATTCTTACATCCTTACAACCTATTCTTACAATCTTACGTCATATTCCTTACAATTTACTTTTCCAATATATTTTTATTACTTAAATTACTTATTTAAATTTTAAAATATTACACAAAACAAATCTCACATCTCTCTCTTTCTCTCCTTAGCCCCAAACCGGCAGCCCCCCCCCACACCCCACCCTTTTTCATACTCTATCTCATTTTGTTTTGTTTTCTTCATTTATTTAATCAAAACAAACCCTAATTTCATTTCTATAAATACCCCTTTATGTCTTTCACTTTTCACTCTCTCTCTTTTCATTAAAACAACACTTTTGAAAAAAAAAAAAAACTTTTCTCTCCCCTCTCTTTCTCTCTTTGCCGTGAGCCTCCCCTCCCTTACATACACATACACACATCTTTTCTTCAAGTTTTCTTACTCCATACACTAAATAGGTAATCGATCTAAACCCTATCGCAAATAAAATATGTAATGGCAATATCATACATGTGTGGTTCTATCAAAATCCCCATCAGCTTTATGTTAGGGATGTGGAAACACTTAAGCATGATATTCTTGCCATCATAATATTGTGGATCTTCACATTTAAGTTGTTTTAAGCTATTATTTTGTTATATTATTGCTATATGTTTTCATATTGATATTTTTTGTGAATATAGCTTGTTACTAACCTCATCTACATAATGTTCATATTACATTTGCATCCATGACTTGAATGACATCATAGTCACACAAAATCAAAATAGATAATAAGAAAATTATGAGTCTCAGCTCTTATTTCAAGGCTTTCTAAGACTTGAATTATTCTAGTCTCCTTTAGATTTAATTATGGACAAGTTTAAGACTAGAAGTTGAATAGTCTTATAAATAAATAAATAGAGTGCATGAAATAAATAAAGTTATATTAGTGAGCATTTAGGCTCTAAAAATTATAATACATACATATGCATATTTACATATAGAAAGTTATATTAGTGTCATGAACACATAATAGAAATGAACATATATATTGTGATATAATTATTAGTTATCTTGCACTTCCACTCCCTAGCATTTGCATCATGGGGATTTTATACGGAAAGCATGAAAGACGTACATATATATTTATATAACATAATGTAATGTCTAGGTGGGGTTTAGTGTTTACTTAAAAAAAAAGATGGAAGAAGAAAAGCTTGGAAAGGCACAAAAAGGGGGAGTGTGTGGCATCAATTAAAGGGGAAGAGGAGGGGAGAGTTTGAGAATTTTTTAGAGAAATTTGAGAGTATTTAGTATTTTACCTAAAACAAGAGATGGGATTTTGTGTATGGATGAAAGAGAGAAAGAAAGTTTGAGAGAAATTTTAGAGATGAAAGTTGAGGAGAAAATTTGGTAGAGTCTTGTTAAGGAAGATAAATGATAGTAAAAACTGAGAGGGGATGTGGTGCTATTTATTGAGGAAAAAAGAGGGAATAAAATATGTAAAAATAAATGAAAAAGAAAAAAATGGAGGGAAAAAGAGAAGGGGGTAGCAGCTGCACAAAGGGGAGGGAGAGAGAAAAGAAAAAATTAATTTAAGTGTAATAGTGTAGTAAAGTATAAAAGATGTTAAGTAAAAAGTAGTGATGGTAATGTAAATATAAGAAATATGTATGTATGTTGTAAGATATAGGTGTAAGAGTAATGTAAGAAAAAGTAGAGATAGGTGAATAATAATAAATAGTAAAAAAGTAAAATGAAGAGACAAATTAATTATCGGCAGAGGTAGAATACTCGTATGGTAGCTATAACTAATGTTTTTATTAGCCGTAAAAATTTTATCTAATATTTTATGAATATCGTAATCTTTTTCTAGTATTAATTGCTTATCGAGATATTTTGTCTTATTTGGTATGTTGGTGTTCAAATACGGAAACTAATCCCATAAATGCTTGAAACAATCGGAATTTTATGGAATATGATCATTTTAGGACTTATAATATATATATGGTTCATGATTTGAGCTTATCTTATTTTTATAATCTTATTAGAGTCTCAGAAGCTGTTTGATCCAATATGGGGTTTCTAGTATTTAAGGTTGACTCGGTTTGACTTTAAGAAGTATAAGGTTTTACCAATTTTTGTGTCTCAGAAGCTTATCTTATTCTTGATTTGTGTGTTTTTTTGTTTGCTATTATAACTATGGTATTTGTCGTACCAAATGATTTGTTAGATACGTAGTTTTTCCCAATAATTGTAAGCTTTCTTAAGTAATTAGCTCTAGGGTCTTGTTGTTTATAGGTTATATTGATATAATGATTACATAGATATATATATTATTTACTAATATTATTAAATTATAATGATACTTATTACAATAGTTCACTTATATTACGTTATGGTTATAATCATATTTATAAATCATATAGATTGTCACATGTTGATAAGTTATCGTGATTAATTATAATATTAGTAATATAATAATTATGGTCTTAATATTGTTAACTTATTAAAATTGTCTTAATATGTAGATCAAGTATGGTATTATTTGTTATATAACGAAATAATTTTATTATTATTATTGTTGTTGTTGTTTTTACTACAATATATATTGTTAATTACCATACACTTTTGATGCTATTATACCACTACTACTACTATTGTAAATTGTAATAATAGTTTTCTATATACTTATTACATATCATGTGCACAAGAAAACCACTTGATTAAATTAGCAATGTAGAATATTTTATGGGTATTAATTTTAGAGCTTTTATGTTTTATTAAAATTACTTATTTTATATTTTTGCTATTTTCTTATATAATAAATTATTTATATGATTTGAGTGAGTTCAAAGGGGTTTTACTACTAAAGAAGGTGGTATTATTAGCTTCTTTAAGAGGTTATGATCATCTTTAATTATAATTTTATAAAATAATTATTTATGATTATTTTGGAAGTTTTCTTGTTGGACGTTATTTAATTCTACGTTTTTAATAAATCTAGATATAAATATTTATCTTTATTGGTTGAAGGTTTTGCTTAGTAATTAATTATGTTATTCTTATTTGAGAATTCTCAAGGTATATTTATTGTTTTTCCAATTATTTTTCTAAATTGATTGATAGTTCTTTTAAGTTGACTAAAGTTTTGATAATTACTTCATTAATCTTTGATTTATCATCACTTATGGATTACAAAAAAGGTTAGGGTAAATTTTGTTGACAATGATTCTAATTTCTTAAACTATAATTAAACTGTTTATATTTTAATATTTTTAAATAGTGAAAAATTGGGAGTAATCTTTGTGACTTCTCTCAATCTTTATTCAAGATTTATATATCATATTCTTGCCAATTATCAAAGTTAGGTTATGTAAAATTAGGGAGTTTACCAAATCAATTGCTCAAACCAAGCTCTAGGTAAGAAAAATATGCAAAACTTGTTTTAGGTTTCAAATTATTCAAAACTAAACTTCAAGTACTTAATTGAACTTTTGAAAAAGTTTAGATATCATTTTTTACATTATCCCAATTCATAGATTAGCTCAAACTCTTTAGAGTATTTAATTAGTGAGGCCAAGTTCTTATGATATGTGCGTGTGCGTGTGTATAATCATCAATAGTTATGGGTAATCCCCCTAAAATTTGAATAAACCTAAAAAGTTATAAGGACAAAATTTTTCTTAAGCGGGATGAATGCAATCCCCCAAGCCTTTTAGCTAATGGGAATGATTAAATAGGAGAATAGAAGAAACCATTTCTATCTACGAGTGCTTAAATTCTAGACCAAAGTAAGACTTCAATCGTTGCAAAACAAATGGTAACATAGAAAGTAGACTAGAATGTTAATTATGTTTGAGTACTATTCTTAATTAGCAAGGCCTAAACCTTAATCAATAAAACCTAAAAATTGAATGAATTTATCAAAATCTTAGAGATCCCAAGTAAATCTTAAGAAAACCTAGTTTAGACACTTAAGAAACAAAAGAAGTAACTTTAGTAACCTTGTACCCTAAAAATTGAACTCTGAACTTGCCAAATCAACTCTAGACCATGACCCTAGGATGAGAAGTTGATAATGTCAACAAGTTCAAACATTAGAAATAAACATAAGAGATAAATAATATTCAAATAAATGATAATAAATTTATAGATAAACTCAATTAGACTAAGATCCCATAAACTGGCACTAATCAAACTCAAACGCTAGAGAGGTTTTAATTCTGAATTACATATAAATATATAATTTAGTCTCCAAAACATAAAATGAAATATGACAGCATAAAATCAAATTCAATCCCTTTCTCACTCAAAATAGCATCAAGCACACCCTACTCCCATTCCCAATTTACAAACACTAAATTAGTTGAACTATAATTAGACCAACAAGATTCAAAACAAACAAATATCTCTCTCTCTGTTTATTGAAATTGCTGGCCTTCTCCATGAGAAATCCCCGTATAAGTAGCCCCCAAAGTAAATTATGTCAATGGAAACCCTTAAATTATGAAACTTGATTGGCAAGCATAATACATACCTTTTATTACCTAGTCTACCTAAAACTTGGACTACAAATATCACTTTTTTACTCATCTCAATCTCTCCCTTAGTCTCTCTTTCTTTCACTCTTTTGTCTCTTCTTTTCTCTCTTAATTCCCTTTATTCTCTCTCGCAATTTCTTTATTTCTTCTCCTTCTCTTTAGGATTGCTCACCCTCTTTTGTAGTTATTGTTACGACATACGAAGAAGCAGGAGGAGGAGAAGTGGATACCATCAAATTTCTCCATGTGAGCTTGGACATTAGGATCTTGATTAGGTAAGTTTTCACACACTTTTCTCCTGTAAAACAGATCTTGAATTTGTGATATACATAGCAAATGGAGAAACTCATGTGATTTGGAGGAACTATATTTTAATGGGTAAGGTGTAAGACAATACTTGTGGATTCTCAATTACTTTTATCATTAGAAATAAGGAAAGCTAGGACAACGCATAATATTTTGGAAAATATTATGTGTTCCCTTTTCTTTTTGTGATGATTGAGACATTTCAGGTAGATAGAGATGGGTTTCAATTAATCAAACACATGAAGAAAATATAATAACAGTTTCATGAAACCAAACTCAACACTATTATAGCAACAAATTAATTACTATTGCAACAACAACTGCAATAGAATTATGAGATCAATCTATATAGTGAAAACTTTAAACTTTAATGCCAAATCTAAGTGTTATTAACTTGCTCCAATACCATTTGTTATAACTTTTATATATTTCCAAAACAATTATAGAAATCAACAAACACTTTGACGTGATCCATTAACGCACTTTGATTCATTCTAATAAGATACGTTGATTCAACCAACATTTATCAATTAATGAGTTATAAACCAAGAAAACTTACCTTTATCTATGCTTATCCTTTAGTCTCTGATATGCCTAGATTGATTAGTTTTTCTTGGTTTATACTCATTAATTGACATTTATCAATTAACGCACTTTGGCATACTTCTCTTTCCGAAGATTGTTGGGTTACTCTTCGTGACCTATCCATCTTTTAAACAAACATGCAACATATTATGACATATAATAATTTTACAAGGTCAAATCAACATTCAAAAACAATTAATAAAACCAGTTAGACATTCAAACATAAAACTTAATATAAACAACCTATATATGTCTAACTAACTCATCGCATCTAAGGTCAAGTCACCACTATTTAATCAAACAATTTCATAAACATAGCTCTGATATATCTGTAAAGACCCGATCCTCTAAATCCCGAGACTTAGTACCGAATCCCCAACCACATATAATGTTTTCACATATATGTAAGGTTGTCCTAAAACTAACAGTTTATGAAAATGTTTGCTCAAAATCACTAAACTTTGTAAAGACTTTTAAACAACAACAAGATTGCTTACAAAAGCAATCTATACATACATTTACATCATATAAACATCATTTAGTGCCAATACATGACACTACAAAATCACATGTTTTCTCGAAACATGAGAATCCTAAAGGATCTTAAGGTCCTCACAAAAAGATCTTGGCTTAACTAACAAGCCTTCTATACATAGCTTATCCTTAGCAAAAAGTCTTCCAAAAGCCTAGGCCCTAGGATAATCGGATCCTATTCGTCCCACTCATCCAGAAATCTCTCGAAATCGGACCCATAGCCCAAGTCATCATAATACTCGTCTCCAATACCTACAAAGCAGCAAAAGTGAGCCAGAGGCCCAGTACACAATAACCAATGCAATAACAAATCATCAAGTCGATGTAATGCATCATTAAATGGTGATTATCTTTATTACAATTTCTTTCACAAATCAACAAGAGGGTATTCAAACCCCGGTCACGCTTCGGGAATTCAGGGATCCTGAGTAACAGCAGCTGCTCAGGGGATTGATATAAGCAGTCCGAATACTTATATCTCCTATATCTATTTCATGATAATAATAGCTTCATTTAAGGTTTAAAAGCCGTTGCCCGACTCTACTTAAACTCAGTCCATAACATGAAACTAGTTCACAAGTTCCCATAAACTTTGAACTAAATCATGGTATTTCCCCCTAAGTTTAAGCAAACGTTACTCAGATACTATTCCCCCCTATCGGCTACCCACTTAACCAAAAGAATCGATATTGCATCATAGCGTACCATTGTATCATGGTAAAGTCATTGCATCATGACTTGGTTAAGCGCCTAACTAACATGTCATTGCATCATGACAGGTTTGCTGCTTTTCGGACCAGATTAAACAGCGGAATGGACATCCAATTCATTCAAATATTAAACCGAATCAATTTAGGTCAAATTAGGAATGCCTAGTCCTAGCAATCATCATACAAGTTATTGCGTACCTGAACCCGTTAGTATATAACTAGGATCTCTCGGTGATGAACTAACCGAAGAATCCTTAACTGAAATAGAAGTATCATAATAATCAATAATCAACAAGTTTAGATCTCATTCTCACAATTATACATATATTATATCTATGTATCACAATTACTCAAAGAAATCCAAATAATTGAATACAAAGTCACAATTAAGCATTTAAAGGTCCTATTATATCGCAATCGTTTAATAAATACTCAATTTGCTAAATACAAACTCGAAAAATTTTTAG